>JBBPUO010000098.1:33700-45103 GCA_038094755.1 Caloboletus firmus | reverse complement strand
CACACTCTCTCTCTTTCTACTAGTTTTCGGGGATTTGGTGGTACATCAAGGTAGGCATCGCGATCACCGTGATCTGCGTATGCGGTCAATAGAACATATTTCATCTTGTCCCTACTACTTCAGGACTGGCAAAACCTCTTCCGACATTTCGATCGGGATCGCTCTGGGACGATCGACGCTAGAGAATTACAGGATGCGCTCGCCCAGTTTGGGTACGTGCATCACGAGTACCCAAATGATCCATCAACCCCATCTTTCCTCGTCCTCTACCGCAATCACACTGGCCTTCCCCCAAAAGAAAACAGGGTCGCTGACCACACCATTTGCACCCATTGTACAGGTATCGTCTCGCACCGCGCCTCATCGAGCTTATCGAGCGCAAGTATGCGTCGCCCGTGACGTATAGTGGGGGACCTCTCCCGGGCATCACGTTCGATCGTTTCGTGCGCGCGTGCGTCGTCGTCAAGCAGATCACCGAGTCGTTCAAACGTCACGACACGAATGGTGATGGGTGGATTGAGATCGATTATGATGGGTTCATGGAGATCGTGCTCAGCCTCCCTTGAGAGAGAAAAAGGTGGAATCGGCGATGGGGGCTAAAGGACGTGCCGCGCGTTGAAAGGCAACGTCTGCGTTTTGTGGTGCCAATGTACCTTTGTATCACGTGTGAATAATGTGCCTGTTATTGATGTCCATGCAAGCCTTGTTTTCTTTTCTGTTTTCATTAGTCAATTGTTGCTTTGTGCGATAAATACGACAAGTCACGATCGACGGTGATTTACCATATGCTCGTCACAATACATCTACACACAGCAAGAGGAGTAAAACGATGACGCCATAGATAGGATAGATCGAGTGTGTGGAAGCTCAGAAGAGCTTCAACGAGCCCGACGAAAACGCGTCGCCTCGTGGGCGACCAAATAATGTTGGCGCAAGTTGAGCGGGCAACGCGCCACGAGTGGGTATTTCCGACGACCCAACCTCCTTACCCGCCAAGGAGTACGCTATTCGAAGTTCCTAACCAAGTCCAGATGAGTCGTCGAAGACAAAAAAAAAGAAAGAAAAGGGGAGGGGGGAGGAGAGAAGTACGAGTAGGAGGGAAAAAAGAAAAAGACGACGTGAGAAGTCCCTACCTCGAACGAGTGTTTTTCGAATTTATGCGACGCGACGATACTCATCAGATAATCTGGGGTACCCGGAACCGCGGTTGATGTCATGTACGCCGTCGTTCTCGAGTCGTTTTCATAAAACGGATAGACGGGCGACGATGTCGTCCCGCCTTCCATTGTACCAATTCCTGACGATATAGGTGGCATTTTATTCCCCGAGAGGTAGGCTTGATATCGGAGCTCCTGTGTATCGATCGACGTACATGATTAGTTAGCTGGAACGAACTAACAGACAAAAAAAATGAGGTTGCCACTAGGTGACCGATAGTGTGTGTGCGCGTGTGTGTGCGTGTGTGTGATGATGACATGGATAACAGAGGGGAAATAGTCATGGGACGCGTCGATGGAAACCAACCTCGTGTGAAAAGTGATTGTAGAGCGTCTGGGCGGAGATGCTCTCGAAATGCTCTCCGGTGATAGTTTTGGTGGAGGAGAATTCGTGGGTCGTGGGGAGGGTCACTGGTAGGTCGCTAGTGCTGCTGGTGCTGATGGTGCTGATGGGATCGTCAGAGGGAACGGGGATGGCTGCGGGTACGAAAAGTAGGGGGAGATCAAGGGCTGCGCGTGCATTGGACGTGTCGGGCGACTGAGGGCATGGCAAGGGAGGCCGACCTGTCTTTTGGTACGCTTTGAGATAGTCTCGGATACGAAGTTCCTTGCCAGGCATTAACAAGCGTGCTAGATAATGGGAAATGCGTGTCATGACGGACCTCGAAGCTCTGGTCAGGTATTGGGGTCGACGAGACACCAACACTCATAAAATACAGGATTTGCTGACCATTCAAAGCCATGGATATGACCCAGCTGAGGTGTTTTGACCCGTCTACGATGATTGGAGTCGACGAGGCGAACGCAACGCAACATTAATGGGATCATATGTCATTACATAATCATAAGAAAAGTCAATCAATCGTTCCAGGAGAAGCTCTCGTCACCTCATCCCAAGACACCCACAAAACTTCCTAGACCCTTTCCTACTATCGAGGTGTCGTGTCAGCGGTGCAACCAATTAGATTAAGCACGGATCGCAAGACGTCGTCCGCTCGTGTTGGAGGGTCTTGGTGAAGGTTGTACCAACGTGGTGACCAGGATGATTCAGACGACCCAGATATTCGCGTCAAGGATAAAGAAACGGAGACCAGCGAATTAGTGGTAGGCTCAGAGTGGACGATCTCCCATCTTGGAAGGATCCGTATTGAAAATGGCGTGGGAGGGGAAAAGATTCGTACGCAAAGTGCGTACACACCTAGGTATGTGAAGAAGATGACTGCATAGACTTGGTCGGCGGAAAAACTCATCTCGCCCACCAGCGAACCCTCAGGCTTGTTCCTTGAAGATGGGCGCGACCCTGTTGGTCTCCTCCAGGCGCACTTGCTTCACCTTATCTGGAGCATCCAGTGTCGTTCTTATCTTCGTCAGTTAGCACTGGATCCTTGACCGGTAGAACTCGCAAACCCTGAGTAGGTTGAAGGAATGCAATCAGATACGCAGACTCAGACGTCTTTTCGAAGAACTTAAAAGAAATTAATGAGGGAGTATTCAAGCCTGAAACTCTATCATGTTGGTGAACAAGGCAAATGGTTGCATAGAAATGTTCAAAGTTCAAACTGATGCGTCGTACTGGGGGGGAATCCAAAGTCGCGGGCACGTGACTGACACGGGCGACGCGTCTCAGTTTTAATTTTACATACATGTGCAGACTCATAATCCACGTTACTTACACTTTGTTCTACCAAAGCTGACCCGTTTCTTTTCTTCAACTCACTCAAACACATCGTCAAGCTTGACATAGCCTACGTGATATGGCCCACAATTGCGTAGACTGGACTGCGAGTCCCCCAACCCGGAAAATACCACTCTTAATCCTCACTCATGGCGACGATCACGTGTACACCATCGTGCCCCAACAACTCAAGGTAAGATCTCGTCTGCGCGCCTTTGAGAACGAGAACATCGCGTCCCACCATCGCCTGATCGTTCTGTAGACCTTAGAAGACGTTGCTAGGAGAGAATTCCATCTCGGCGATGTCGAAATACATTTCTCTTCTTCTTGCCTCAACCTCTGCAATGGGCTACCGGTACGGATCACAGAAAACGCATGGGAATATATAAGCCCCTACATCGGGTGCGCTATCGTTCAGATGTCCGATTCGGGGGCTATACCATCTCAAGGTAAGCTGTGGTCTTTTGCGATGTGTGTTCATTTATTCAAACAGGTCAGGCGTTTCACGCGAAGAGCAGCCAACGGCATATGAGAACACACATGATGAACGCGACTCGAGCGCCGAACAAAAGCTGCCGTCGGCCACTGACGAAGGGGATGAGAACAAAGAGACCGAGCATGGGCTCGGCGGCCAACCAAACACCTTGGCAAGGGATGCAGTGCGAGATGAACAAAGCGCTCCGTCGGACCATGGGAACGATCATGGTGGTACCTCTGTACCTGAGGATCAGCATCAAGAACCCTGGGAGGAAGAAGTGAGCGCGATTCCCACCCGGAAGCCACGAAGTCGGCGTCATGTGGTATCCGAGGACGAAGATGAAGATGAGGAATCAGAGCGAGAGCACCAAGTACCAGCGAGGCCACAGGTTCCCCCTATCGCTTCACCACCAAAACCAACACAACCAAGTAGGTAGTCGTGCCGTTGTCTACGTCATGTCACTAATCCACACTGGTCTTTCACACTGGGTAAAGAAGTCAAGAGGGAAAGGGATAGTGGCTATCGTTCCCAGCTGGACTTGCAGTTGGTTGAACCCCTCCACCAACCGAGTGGGTTATGATTTGTGTTGACTGCCTACCTCACCCGTTTAACGTGATCTATAGGTAAATCAATCAAACAGGAGAAGCGCGAGAGTGGGAGTCGAAGTCGTCCATACCCTGATGATGAGCACTCGCAACCTCGTACGTCAATACCAGATCGCTTCCGAACTGGACTGATGGCTCACACACTATACTAGCGCATACAGAAACTCAGTACGAGACCCGAACACAAGCCCAAACTGAGTCCAGTGAGAACCGGAAACTCATGATCCGTGTTGCACATCGGCTGTCGAAGCAGGAATCAAAGTTCACGACGAAAAGCACGACAAAAGTAGCGAAAGTACTTGCGGGAGCATGCAAGTCGTTCGGTCTGGACGCTGGCCGGTAAGTAGTATCCTTTGTCCGCTGCTCAGACTACCCAATGCGCCGATCAGAGCAACCTTGTACTTGATCGTTTCGATGGAAGATGAAGACGGTGAAGTGGAGAGTTTATTTCCCTGCGACAAGAACGATACCATTGCAAGAGCGGGTGCAGAACACAACACAGAATCAAGGTTTTTGCTAAAGATGGCAGGGGAGGCGTGAAATGACCATGTAGCGTGCTAGCATCTCACACTACGCTTGGATAGCTCAGATTAGATTAATCCGATCGTGCGGCTCGTATTGGTTAGGGCCATCTGGAACCAAGGTTTATAGTTTGATCCGTATGTATACGACTTACGCCAGGTTTCTAGGACTTATTCGCCACCGTTGCGAGGGAGAGCCTATCGTCAATAAAGGCTTAGACCACGTCTGCCCTCTCACATTCAAGGGTCCATGGGGTAATCACATTAAGCTGATAGGCGGGCTGTATGATCGAAGGTCACAGCCCTGAGTCTGTGTGCGAAGAGGGTACTCCTGCCACTCAGGCTGCCGGTGATGTTTGCTACGCCGGCCTGACGCCCCTGGTGCCCTTCTCCAAGAATTAGCTATAGGGCCATGTGCGGACAGGAAAAGATGTGGGACGGACGGATAAATGGTTTCGAGCCTGCGAAAGCTCTCAGATCAGGGGCTACTGCTACCGCTTCAATACTCCCGAGCCGCGGTCGAATTCCAGGACTGATGTGCAGGTGGACTACCAACGATAGCAGGCGGACCTCGGGCGCACACTCAACCTTGGCAATGCAACCAACTTATCGGTAGCTTGAACACATGGGGAATGGTGGGGGGGAAGGAAGATTTCCTGCTGGTCTTCCCCATGCAACCAGACCTAACACTTCGCAGATCGGAAGACTCGGATAGTGATAGTCGTTCTGATCATACCAGCCGCGCCGACTAGCGAAACCTAGGACCGCTCCCATTATGGGGCCAGACGGGCAAGCAAGGCTCCCTTCCGGATCCAACCTGCACTTGGGCGTTCCCATGCAACAACCACTGTGCTCGAACCTGCCGGCATGGATTCCGCTTCTCGCGTGCATCCACAGAGGGGATTCGACGAACCGACAGATAGTGACCGCTTTGCAGGAAAACCCTTCAAGTTGTAGTGACCTGATCCCGTAAACCTGCTTTCGACGAGCCGAATTCGAGCTCATTGGTTGGACAGTCTTTCGTTGAGAAGATCCATCATTTATCATGATGGACACCCGCCGCAAGTCCTGCCTTCACTACGCAGCACGTAAATCCCATAACTTACCTTTCCCCGCTTAACGTGAAAGGGTGAGAGCTTTCGCGAGCAGACGGCCCAACTTTCGTCAATACTCGGTACGTTCTGCCAAGTACAGGTAGATTGTTCTATATCAATGATCTGTCACTGAGGCTATGTACGAGAGAGTTAACGCAAGAAAAAGGCTCGCGTAGGGACTAAATGATCGCACCACGGCGTTCTTCTGCCTCACGCCGGGTGTTCACCCGACGGTTGACACTGACGCTGGTGCGACAGAGGGGCCAGCTAAACTTTTTCGTGCACTAGTACTGCTCAACTATGTAGGTTAACCACCACACTCAAACCACATTCCTCCCTATTCTCCGATACATAAATAGATAAATAAGCATGGAACGTACGAGTTATATGGTACCTTTCCAGTTTACGATGTCGGAGCAGGTACACAGTGCACAAGTAAGTGGCCAATGGCCAGGGAATATGATAACAAACCGACAATTGCGTCACCCCGACTAATCAGAACGAGGGTAGGGCAAGCCACCCGAGGGACTCAATGAGGTGATCTTCTTGTACGCGTAAACGTCGAGCATGCATCCGAGATGATGCGAAGCGCATGGCTTGATTGAGACGGTCGAAGGCAAGGCTTCGAAGGTTGCGATTGCGCGAGTGAGTCGAAAGACGGCGTGAGACTCAAGTCTCGCTTCTGTGAGCACAGTGGCGTATATGTGCCCTGAGGGCGTCTTTCGGGATTGATGTACAAGGTATGCGCAAGGGGTCTTTCTTGAGGCATCAGCGACGTATCGAGTGATTCAAACGAAGACGAAAGGTAGTGCGGGAACTGCAGGACGAGAAAGAAAATCAACCCTCCAGTGCGATTAGATAGGAAACGTACTCACTGTTTCGAGCGGTAACGTGATTTTCGCAGCCAAGGGCCGAGTGCGTTCAAAGCTACCCGGATAATCCCTGGCCAGAGGAGAGGGGAAGGCTCGTTTATAATCGCATTTGAACGAACGCGCACGGGATCGCGTGTTTCTTCTAGGTATAACAGGAGCCGTAACCTCCTCATGAACAGCAGCTTCCCAACACAGTTCAATGAAGGACTCCACAGGCGAGAGAAGGAGTTGCTCGTCTAGGGCATCTAAGCATGAGACATCCAAGTCAACCCCGCACAATGCACAGTCGTTTGCGATAGAAAGAATGCCTGGACTGGCGAGCGCCCGCCAGTCCATCGAATTCTCCTCGAATGATTTCGGGACTCGTTCATACATCGGATATCGCTCACGGTGTGAAGGGACAAGTGGTGAGGGAGGAGCACTGGTGGTCCAGCCACACGCCCTCTCAAAAGGAGTCTCGACAAAAGAGTAGGAGTGCGGCGGCTGAATAGCCTCATCAACAGGACTGAAACAAAAGCCCAACTTGAGACATGTCAGCCTGAACAATGCTCAAGACTAAAAAAAGAAAACCATCGACGAAGTGAACCCACCGGCGAGTCTGAAACAAGGTCGTCTATACTAATGCGTGCGGATTTCGGGAACGACAGACGCTTGGGAGTCCATCTGTCTCCAGGCGTGAACCAGTCTACCGAAAAACTTGTCTTGTCAAAGTCCATTTGCAATAAATCGAGGGGCAATAATTAAAGAACGGAAGAACAGACTGATAAAGTCTGGAAGGGCACGCTAAAAGAAGGGCTGAAGAGGTAAGGGATGATCTGGTCGAGCGTACAGGGAATCTGGTCGGAGGCAAAGAGACGCACCAATGTTTCTTGGGGCTCGTTATAAATAATCGTCGGTCGTACCAGGGTAGCAGAGAGGACCCTGGGTCCCATAAGTGGTATTAATGAATACGCTTGAGCGGTGACAGCCAGGGGTACAGCGCCCACCAAGAGGATAGCCATCGGAACGAAAGGGTTTCAGCATGTGAATTCCGTCCCCACGTAACGAGAACCCGACGCTCAGGGAAGCGAACGACTTTTTAATAATTAAAGGGACACGGTTCTTCAGAGTTTCACAGACATGCGCATGTCCAGCTAAATGTTCATTAAACTCAGACCTTGAGTGGATAATGCGAATAGAAAAACTCTACTGATAATCGCGGTAGATCATTGAGAGAGTTCCAAGTCGGGGGGAGGCTTCATGGGAGGAAATGAATGCCTCCCAAAAAGGGGGGGCGCCGGCTCAGTAACTTGGCGGTTTCAAGGGATGCAATATAGAATGAATTGATTCGATTAGCACGTTCATCGAAAGAGTTGTATATGTACTGATTGGGGACAGTGGATAGGCGGCTTGATTGGGGTAGCACGGGTAACGTATATGCCAGAGAGATGTACAGTCCACAGAGAGCAGAGTGTAGGACAGCATCGAGAACAAAGCCAAGGCCCATGGTCGCGATAGCGATAATGAAAGGCATAAGTATGGGATTATAAGTTCAAAGTGAACGTGGGGATGGGGGTACGCCAGAGGGACACACTTCCTACAAACGCAAAAAGTTATGTGTCAAGCAGAAACCGGGTCAGACAACGGAAAAAATGTTGACATAGGGAAGACAAAAAAAAGAGAGGGAAAGAAAAAAAGTGGATAAAGTAATAGGAAATACGAACGTAAGTATAGACGGTCGTGAAAGCCAAGTGAATAATGAAAGAGTCAACCAATAGCCCAAAGGTATTTCACGTCTCTGCGGATACCTCATCGCGCTCGGCTTGGAAAGGGAGCCATGGCGAAGGCGTTTCACCTGCACCATATCGGAATTGGTATGAAGGAATATTGAGGTTGTAGATTCGACATCCGACAGAGACGGAAATCCGGAGCCAAACCGCTCCCATCCACTTGATTTGGTTAGACGTCTTTACAAGCTTTCGGTTTTGTGACGGATCAGGACAGGAAAGAGAGAAGAGACCGGAGGGCGACGCATATGTGAGAGATGGGGTATCAAGGAGGAATGCAAATATTGTCCGTGGAGAACCTCGTGCCAATGGGTTAGTTCGCTCCATTAATGGCTTCGTGCTCGGCTTCAACGCGCATTTCCGGAGTTTCAGGACCTGGACCAGCAACACCATTCTCTTCACCAATGCCGTCTACCGCACCTACGACATCCTCCTCCACACCCCCTCCAATCTCATTTGTACCCGCACCTGCGACACTTGCGGTGTTTCCGCTTGCTGTACGCCTTGAGCTACCCTGTGGTCCTGAACGTGGCGGATTAGCACACCGGTCTTTACCATGCGCTATGCGTAGGTTAGCATAATCGAGCTTATTCTTCACACCGTCAATCGCTTTGATGGCATTGGAGATGTTGGTGAAGTTGACGAATGCACAGTTCCTGCGGAACAAAATTATGAACCACTGGACGACCATATATAGTAATGTAGGCACGTACTTTTCCTTCAAGAAATTAACAAGCTCGATATCGCCATACTCTTCAAAGTCTCTCTTGAGCTTCTCCTCACTGAACAATTCAAAGTCTTCGATATTGCCAACATACACGTTCCGGGTAGCACCAGAGTGCACTGCAAATGCTAGCGAAGGTGGAAGTGGGCCTGAGTTCTTTCCCCAACCAATCTTAAGGCGACGATTGTTAAGAGTTAAGCCCTGGTACGACGACACCTGGAAGAACGTGAAAGCAGCAGCTGGATCGACAAATGTAACAAACTGGATAGATCCGTCGTGTTACCATCAGAAATCTCAGGGCATCGAAGAGGTAAATGGATCAACACCCACCGCAATATGCTTGTCTTGCATGTACCGCACGCTCTGCAATACACCTCCCCTAATAGCATTACACAGGTCCTCCGTCGTGGTTTCTGGGTGAATGTTTCCCAAGTACACTGTTCTGTTGAGTCCTTGCATTCCTGCACCGGCAGCCAAGCCCATGCTGTCTGGTGAAAATGCTGCGTACGGGGAGAATGGGCCGCCAAATGGGCTCGCTGCTCCAAAAGGTGCGGCGGAGTTAGGGGTGAGGACCGCAGATTGGACAAGGGACTGCGCGGCAGCAGCCTGAGCGGCTTGAGCAGCGGCTTGCTGTGATTTGGGGATGTATGCACATCTGTCTTTACCATAGTTGACGCGCTTACCCGCCCAGGCCGGTTCTGTAGGCAGCGTGTTGACCACCTGAAGAAGAGCAAGAAGCCATTAGCCACGCTGACCGAGAAATCACACATATACGCATACATACCTTGGTGGCCACTGAAATGCTCAAAAAGTGTACAAACCCAATATTCTTGTCCCTCACAATCTTGACTTGATCAATCAGGCCGAATCGACTAAGCTCATCCCTTAACATCTCTTCTGTCACTCCTTCATCAAGACCGCCTAAATACACGTTTCTACTTGCGTTACTCTGTTGAATCGCAAGTTGCACTTGCGCTGGGACGGGGGAAGGCTTTCCCCACCCGATCTTGAGTTCTTGACCGTGTAAAGACAACTTTTTGATTGTCGCGTCGGCGTGGAACGAGGCAGCCGTCTGGCCGTCAAGGAATGAGAGGAATACACAAGATTTCTCCGGGAGTACTCGGATAGATTCGAGAGGTCCAAAGTGAACGAGGTTGAGGAGCTCGTCGACGGATGCAGTCGCAGGCAAGTTTCCAATGTAAACGGTACGTGCAGTTACATTAGGAGCACCAGAGATAACCGCAGAGAGAGCAGCGGGAGAGTAAGCTCCAGGAGTAGGTGGAATGTTGACGTTCAGTGAAGGAAGACGTGATTGCTGAGAGAAAGTCTGTCATCGAAGGAAGTGTGAGACATAACGATGGCAGTGCCATATCGGCCGCAGGTGATCTCAAACAGCCATACACACCTGCCCAATGTTCCCGGATTGGCTTGAATACGGGAATCCACCCAACATCCCTACGCTCGGAAGGCCCATGCCGAGCATCCCATAACCGAATGCACCGGCGCTATAAGGGCTTCCCCCGTTTGCTTGCCCTTGTTGTCCCACCTGCTGTTGCTGTTGGGCAAACCCAGCCCCTGTGTGAGGGCTCATCTGTGCGCTCATTTGCATGGCCTGACCATTGACAGCTGTGTTGATACTGAGCGATGGCGTAGAATACAATGCATTGGACGTGAATGCGGGGGAAGAACTGGGTTGGAATGATTGAGAGATCGATGCTTGAGGACCGTATCCGTAGTTGGCGAATGCGTCACGGTTATGAGCGTTGGTGCCGGAATTAACCGGTACGGTAAGACCATTGGAGGGAGACGTGCCGTTGAGTGAAGTAGGGGACCAACGAGCTTTTTTGGCATCCGGACCACCGACGGAATCCATAGACCTCTGGTAAAATACAATGCAGAAATAGATATATATTAACAACACGAAGGAATCGTCAACGGAAAATCCTGACCTTCATCATATCGAGGTCAAAGCCGTAGGAATAATGACTTGCGAAGGCTGCTTGTGAGTCGTCCATTGGGTATTTGGCGAGTAAATAGGGATCCGATTGCGGGGAATGGGAATGGAGGGAGGGAATTGGCAACGGCGGAAAATCGTTGAAAGAAGTTTCGACGAATGACAATGAAATAGAGAACGAGTAAAGTTAGAGAAAGAATGACCTCAGGAAATAGAGGGATATGTAGGGAGCGTGTGGGGTGTGGTCTGGGAATATATGCAACGCGAAGGAGGAAAGAAGTGTAAAAGATGCGATTTTTCAGCAAACTTTTTGAACACTTCTCAATTTGAGACAAACGAATGTGGGTGTGCGAGCAGGAAGGGGGGAGCGAAGAAGAAAAAACACGCACAAAAAGCAGAGGGGGACTAGAGGGAGAGAAGACTGCCGTGCTTAAAGATAGAGGTAAAAGTTTGGTAAAGGGTTAAGGACAAGACCAAGATTGACGAGATCAGAGCCC
>JBBPUO010000098.1:0-15394 GCA_038094755.1 Caloboletus firmus | reverse complement strand
CGTCGGGTCAGTGAATACCACCAGACATTTTCAGGTGCTGTCGCCGCCGAGAGCGGTGAGTGGATGCCTCGTCACATTTTCACATGTACGTCAACTTTCTGTTAAGACGGAGAATGCAGAGCAAAGAATACATGGGCGGGCTGCTAAGCCTTGTCTTGCCGTGTCGTGACATGATAGCACCAGACATATTTTCCAAAACAAGTCAGCACCACTGACAGTCGTGGCTCATGAACAATTCGATCACATCAATGTTTGTGATATGGCATCAATCAACTCTGCCTCTGTGGGGGACATGAGAGTTGCAATCATTTTGAAAGATTGGCACGAATGACAGGACAATTGCTCAACCTGAGATCCTCGGCACAATGCACACAGTGTTGAAACTGTCTCAGCTTGCCATGCTCACATTTAGTATGTATTTTTGATTAAGAGGTGCAGGCAGCGGCAGCGTTACGACGCAAGATAGTTTCAAACGCCAAATCGCGCGTTGTCGCGCACGGCAAAGCAGCCGCTTTCTTAATATACGGCACAGCTGCCGAAGCATGGGGAAGAGTAAACCTGTACGATAATTGCCTTGGTCACACTCGACACTCATATCTTCTACTGTGCTCGACATTACCTCTTAAAACCCACGGAAGCCTGCGTTGATGTTGGAGATGTACCTAACCTTGATTCCCCTAATCTTTTGTTGACAGTTGTTCAGCGGGATCTTTGAAGTGCTGTATCATACGTGTACAATATTTTCTAAAAATTGTCAGACTGAATGTACAGCGAAAAGGTATCGTGTCACCCTCACCCCACTCCCACCGACGATGCCCCCTGAATGTCCCAACCCAGCGGCTTATCCCGCCTCCTCCAAGCCTTCGTATTCGAGTCAGCCCACCTCATCTGGGTCCTCCGCTGTGAAAGAGTAATAAGCAACACCGCATACCCCACTGACACCATAGCGGAACAATGGCTACATAATGTCGACCACCGCCTGCAATTAGATAGATTCACCGCCGGTGAAATCCGTCGATCTAAACTATCCTCTAACACTGTACGAAAAACACGGTCACACATTATCAACCCCCCCCCCCTAGGACCACAACTCCGACTGGCCGACGGTCCTTGAGGTTTTAGTGGGTATTAAGCTCCTCAGGGCCCCTACCTGAACGGGGTAACCAAGGAGCACACAGAGCCCCACACCCCTCGCACCCCGCGAGGCGTGCGTAAGCACATTTTTCCTCGGACCGGTACTTAGACTACCGCTATAGTGTTTATGTGGGACTCGATTTGCCAGCTAATATATAATATATCACCTGTCCAAAAAAAAGAAAAGGTGTTGTGTTGTTGTGTACAGGATCCATCTCTGGTGCATGACTAGTGTGCCCAAAGTGGAGTCTGCCTGTCTGTCCGGCGGTCGACGAATCGAGGGGTAATCCGGGATGACCTTGTTATTCTGATCACGATGAATGCTTGTGGCTCTCGTATGCACAGTGAAAAGTGGTCGAAGCGCTTTGCAGGTAGTTGACAACGATTGAGCAACCGTTAACCAGGCTCTCGTCCCACTCCCCCTAGGATATAACATGACACATGCGGTGTAGAGTGGTGGGATTGACACCAGAACCCGGACCCAAAAGTGACCTACACATTAATGCCGTGGCCAGGCCTGGGCCATATTAAATATGTATGTGGTTCACGCACACAGCCCGCACGTAATGAGTACAGCCCTCATCCTCATCCTTGCCATTTGCCCAGAGTCCAGAAGACACCGGTACGGCAGGTTCGCGGGAGGACTGCCGCACCTTGTTTGCTCCTCAACACCCCCGATTGATCAATAGGGTGGACAAGCTTCAAATGTAATATTAGACTCGGCTGCCTCGTCAGAGTAGATGGAACTAACCAGTGGGTTTTTCTTGGTAACTTGGCGTTTGGATCGGACTTGAGACACGTCAATGGACGAGTAATTGTTTCGGGGGCCATATCGACTGGGAAATCGCTTGTTGAGTATGGGATGCTTCCTCACTGCGAGACATGGCGATACGGTCGGATACCGGGCCCCTCGAATCGATCATGTGATGTGCATGCTGTGAGTCGAAGGGGCAGTATCGGGTATGGGTAAGGAGGAGGAGCCGGAGAGAAGTGTGATCGGGAAATGAATTACGGGAGAAGGCGTGGCTGGCATTTGCCGACTCCGGGGTACCACCAGCGCCGGAGACAAAGCAAACAATCTCAGATCTGCTCAGATCCACGATCGACAAGTCCCCCTCCATCTGGTGACCCGCTTCAAGTCTCTCATTTAACGGTCAATGATTCGGATGAGCAATTAAATGTTTACAGACAAAGTAGAGCGATGCGTCCATTTTTACATTGCACTGCCGCCATGCACTCAAATGGGTGTGGTGCCTTGCTGCTTCTCAAGGCCGAACGTAGACGTGAACTTGGTCCTCTCCTGGCGAAACGTCATGCACTTAGTGCGCTCTCCTTTTAGCCAATTGTGCCCTGCCTCAGTACCGGCAAACTGGACTCCCCTTTGCCGTTGCCTTCCTTTCTCTGCCTACATTATATATGAACCTCGCAATTGATATCTCGTTTTATGTCGAGTCTTTCTCGATGTGTCTCCCTGATATCAACTTTACAGGTCACATCACGCGATGTGCCCCGACGGATAGTCATGATTCTCTGCCATCTCCCCCCGCGGACTCCCCAGCCACTCCGCACAGTCATTCATCATTCATATACAGCGTGGATGACATATTGCAAATCATCCTCAGAAGTCGAAAGAACTGGAAGACGTTAAAGGGTCAATCGGAGGCAGTATGGCCACCCTACCTCGAAGCGACCATGCTCAAGGGTACGTTCATCATCATGTATACTAATCACATTTCTCACGTCTTTCATTATCCGATGCGCAGCTCTTCAGGAATACGAACCTGATGACTCGCGGGAAACACGAATGCTAGGGCGCTACCCAATGCGCAATCGTTTCATATCCGACTATATCCATAGTACCACGGGCAAGTATAGATCAGCCAAACAAGTGGGTAGCCGTCTGCAACAGCTCAGAGATACACTCGAGGGCCGTGAGCGTAAGTGCCACATCATTGGCGCGGTCTGTGTGCGGACGACATTCATACATTTTGTTTGTGTTTATATTTGTCATACCCCAACTAGTGATCGATGTATTGACGCGTTGCTATCGTACGCGGATGGACACCGGCTCCTGCAATGCGCGAGTTCCCGTATGCCAGCCAACTTGGGACCTGTCTTCCAGCAGCCCAGCAGCCACTATATCTTGCGACAGCTCTTCCACATCCTCCTCTTCAGGTTCCCCAGTCACTCCATCCATCCCAATCATGCCTCGCTTGCCTCCACCAAGAACTCGCCAGCCTCCCGAGTCTCGCATGCCCGTCTACATTGATATCCTTCCGTCGATGGGTCATGATCCTTCATCCGCCTCTTCTACGTCGACGCCCAGGTCCGATGCCCGTCCTTCGGATGCAGCGCGTCATATCCGTGACATCGATCCTACCGTGACCTTTGTCTCCCCCTCGCCTGTCAATGGAAAATCCACCTACATTGTTCTCCTGGACGGTGCGCCCGTGCACTCAGAGAGCACACCGCTCGAGTATGTCGGACCCTACTTCTCTTCACCGATTGGTCCATCCCCTGGCGAGGAACCTATACTGTACAACACCGCACTTGTACCTAAATATTGGGATGTCCTCTGCAAAGCCGCAGGTGGGTCATGTCCACCCTGCTTGTGAAGGGTCGGCTTTGAAACATTATCCCTAGATCCCACTTTGTACACTATCGTCCAAGACGTATACTGTGTCCCTCATCCGCTACCCAATCGGGAGCGTCCCCGCCCCGCACGCATCTTCTCTGCGATCTACCATTTCCAATACTCTACTTCGGCGGGGTCTAGTTCCTCCAATAGCCAGGCGTCTGTGGGCGCATCAAGCCCTTCTATGACGTCAGGGTTTGATAACCAAACGCTACAGGGACCCGTAGACCTTAGTAACGCAACGTCGTTCCTGATGCCCTCAACGTATACCACCGCGGCCCCCGATGGCTTTCGGATGCCCACCGAGGTGGACCAAAACCTGTTTGACGAGCCATTCACGTTGGACGTCGACTTTGAGCAGATCGCGTTTGACGATTTCGCCATCAATATGGACGCCACTTCCGACAGTGCTGTTTCGCAATTCTTCCCCAGGGACCCAAACTCATTCGTACGTCTTGATGCTCCTGCTTGGCGTGGATGCTCATAATGCTGTTTTCGACAGTTTATGTAATTACAGCGTGTGCTCGTATCATACTGCTTCGAAGCGCTGTTTTCATGGTTAGCTGTTATAATTTCCGATCGTCTTGCATGTTGTTTGTATTATCGTGCACGGGTGGATATAGGCGGACACTGAGCGTGGAGCGCTCACTTGATACGATGTTTCTCGTATTTCATGCTACTAGTGGGTAGTACGACTGTGACGATGATAGCCGTCGTCAGGTACGAATCATGTCTGATACATATTTAGTACTGAGTGCGATCGATCCATGTGACCTACGGAGCATTTTAATCCTCAGATTGACCGACTGCGCAGACCAAACCAAAAGCATACGATTATCGATCATATCGATAGGCAATAACGCTAGTAACACTTAGATAAACTTTGAGCTCCATAGTGCCTCTCCTTGTCTTGCTTCCTCAGTACCAGCACCGTGGACTTTAGTGTTCACTATCCGCATTATTCCCGAACCAACAAAAAAAGAAAAAAAGAAGATGCCAAGTTTGCGATCACGAAGACGGCGTTTCATCAGGACTTTTCAAGGAAACAACAAGGTAAAGCGAACTTACCACTCTTGAGGAGGGAGATGATTTGTATCCTCGCTGCAAACTCCCTCGTCATGAGAGAGACGTCGGTCAGTTGATTGATTCCCCTTGTGATTCCACGCCCGACTTGTTCTTTGCGCTTGCTCCCGGACCCACTGCCTGGGCCGGCACGGTGGTTGATCCGCCCATGTGCGTCACTGAGCGCATCCACCCAAGTACGCATCGTCATTCCACCTGCCATACCATCCCACTTGCTCATTTCGAGGACCATGTTGGTGATCCCAGCTACGACGACTGCGACTTCACCCTCGACGCTCCCGACGGATTCAAGGCCGAGTTTGAGCTCTGGAAAGTGTTTATGGATGATGGTGAGGATGGGTTGATAGGATACGCCATCTCCGGCGTGTCGGAGCGTAGCGCCGACGAGCCAGGGTTTGACTTGGTCGAGAGTGGTGTAGATGTCGCTGCGGAGGGTTGGGGACATGGCTTTGGCGTCTGCCTTGGAGGTGCCCGCGGTGGCGGTTGCGAGGGTGTTCTGCCAGTTCTTGAACATGGTGTGTGGATGAGGTGGAGGGGGGAGACGTAAGTGGGTTGCTGTGGTTCTGTATCCTGAGGCTGATGGGTTGCTAGTCTGTGATGCTGTAAGGTGAACGTGGATGACGGGGCCCGAGGCTGGGAACGTTCAGGAAGTAAGGGGAGGAAGTCTGACTGCGTGGACCGTGCTCGTCGTTGTTGTCGACGTAGCTGGGAGCTAGTAGTTCCGAGGCCGTGCTTCGGCCCAGTGCCCTCAGAGGGGGAACTTATGTAAGACATGCTGTACAGTGCATGCCCGCCTATTAATGGGGGCAGCATGGGGAACACGAGGCGGACAGCGCGGATGGTGTTACGGTTCGAGTGGCCGTGGGTGACTCTACTTGGATGCGATGTGCTGCAAGGGGCAAATGGGGTACGTAGTAGAGGTTTCATTTTCCAACGGGTGGCAGACACCGCGTAGCGCAAGGGGCAACAAGGCGGAGGCTAAGGTTTGATAGAAGTGCGCACTATCCGCCTGGCAGATTGGGTTAATCGATCCATATGGCTGTTGGATAAGTGCTATACAGGGATACCGGCGGACGGACGTGTCAGACGTACGGGGCAAGGTGGACATACACTTGGGAAAATACACTGTTATAGGTCCTTGATAAGAATCGCCGAACATACCGGTCACTTGAAGGCACACGGATGGGGGCTATGTATCCAACTAAGATGAGTTTGGAGAAGATCTGATCGGAATTCGGAAATAAGATAAGATAAGATAAGATGACTTCAATCCATTTATGGATGAGAACAAATAGGGACAAATAACGCGTCGCGTTGAGAAACTGTGACGGCGGTGTGACGACATTGGCCATGGAGAGACAAGAGGAAGATGTGTTCATGCAGATGCTGTTGGATGGCTTGGACACTTCCATCACACCCAGAACACCAACCCGCACAAAACAGTCGCCCAGAAGACACAAATCAGCAGACCCATCCAAGGAAAACAATGCGAACGACTTGTCCATCTTGCTCGACGGCGCAGAGAACTGGGACTGGGCGGACATGGAGGCAGATTTCATGACACCCAAAAAGAAGGCCCCAAGTCCGAAGAAGGTGAGCCACTTTGTTTCCGACTCACGCTCCATCTAACAATGGTACGCAGCGCTCACTCTACAAACGTCAATGCTCCCCTGTCAAGCTACCGGTGACGCCTCGCCGTGCTTGCTCAATGCCGTCTGGGGCTGGCACAAAACAAGACGCCAACTTGAGCCTGTCCGCCCTCCTCGATGGAGCTGAGACTTGGGACTGGGAAGACATGGTGAATGATTTCCTCACGCCCGGTCGGAAGCGTGATCAATTCAAGGTTCGGTGTATTATGTTGCGTTACCCCCTCATTCTGATCCGGATGCCAGTCTACCGTCTCTCCCGAGAAAGCCTATGCCAAGGCCCCGTCCGCTCGCTGTATTGTGGAAGCCGTGGACGCAGGCATGGAACTTGACTCCAAGGTCAGAGTTCTTTTTTTTTTGTCTTAGAAATTTCTTGACCCTGCGAACAGGTGTTGTCGGTGAAAATTCGACCACACGGACACCCACGTGTAGTCATACTTCAGGACGACTGGGCCGAGTCTGACGTTCGAAAAGGTACGAACCACCGCGATAGCGAATGTGACAGGCTCCATTCATCTTCTTTTCGCAGGTGATATCATCAATGTGCTCGGACACTTTGACTCGAAGGGTGCCATCACCATTTCATCTCACGAGAATCTTTTCATTCATCATCCGGATCTACTTCTCACAGCGACTGCACTCTCAAATGCCTCGCAGTGCAGACGGAAACCTCTTCTCGCTTCCTTGGTGCGCTCGATGTCCGATGTGACCCCCGCCCTCGTCTGGGGTAATATGCTGCATGAGATCATGCAAACGTGCCTCGCCACCCAGCAGTGGGATGAATTTTACGTCGAGGATCTGATCGAAGATGCCGTGATGAAGAACCTCCCGCAAATCGTAAAGATTGGAACTAGTATCGAAGACGCCAAACGAGAGATCAAACTTCGATCCAGAGGTCTAAAGATATTCTCGGAGCGCTATATCGCGGACACACCCAAGGTATGTTCTTTTCATCGTCATGCACCACAGTCACAGACGTTTTCCTCGCAGCCCGACGCCATTCTTACTAATACCCGAGCAGCAGCCAATCAGAGCTCGCTTCTCGCCATCACTTCTTTACATGATATCGAAGAAGACATATGGTCGCCTACCTACGGTCTCAAAGGCAAACTGGATGCGAGCGTCCAGGCTATCATTGCCGAGAGTACTACCCATAAGTATGTCAAACAAGAACCCCTTCTCAGTACGCATACCATGCCGTTCGAAATCAAGACGGGACGCTCCGTTGCAGGAATGGAGCACCGCGCACAAACAATGCTATACACTCTTCTTGCGGAGGAACGGTACGGTGTCCAAGTCCCGAGCGGCCTACTCTATTATACCCAAAGTGAGGAGGTCGTGAGGGTCCCTCGAGGTAGAAACGAGCTCAGAGGTCTCATCGATGCTAGAAACCAGATGGCGGCGTACATGATGCGCCGTGTGAATCAGAGTAAGGCTCCCGAGCCTTTCTTGCCACCCACAATCGATGATGAACGTGCGTGCAAAAAGTGCTATGCGCTCGATGCTTGCATGTTGTATCGCAAGGCAAGCACCGTCGGTCCGTCAGTCACCCTCGGCTAATGTTACTTTCAGGCTGTGGATAACGTCGTCGATGACGCTTCGCCAATTGCAGGGGTCTACGACGCCAAAACGTCGCACTTGACTCCCGCCCAAGCGGATTTCTTCAAACGATGGGAAGCGTTGATAGCTCTCGAAGAGCAAGACGCTATTCGGTTCCGAAAAGAACTTTGGACGATGACGGCACAAGAACGGGAAGAGAGGGGACGTTGTTTCGATTCCATGGTCATCGACAAGACATTTGTTCCCTCAAACTTGCCAGGTGCAGGAAAGATACACCGATACACGTATCGGTTCGTCCGCGGAAACGACCTCGCTGTCCATCATCAATCTCTCTTGAACGGCCACATGAGCACGGGCGACGCGATCACCGTCTCGGTCGCTCCGGAGCTACTTGCGTTCGCTCGAGGCTTCATTGTGGACCTTACGCCGAAAGAAATCGTCGTGGGCATAGACCACGAACTGAACACGGAAAAGATTGCTGCACGCCTGCAGGTACTGCGCGATTTCCGAGGACGGATCCGGCCTGTGTTTCGGATTGACAAGGACGAAATGTCAGGCATGGGACGTATTCGCGACAATCTCGCGCAGTTGTTCTACGCCGACGGGGATGCAAAACGACTCGAACTGGTCGTGGATCTCCGGAAGCCGGCGTTCGAGGACGAGCAAGCGACGATGGATATGTTGCGTGACGTTCCCGAGTACGCGGCTGCGACAGGCACACTAAACGAAGGTCAGGTCGTAGCGATGACACGCGTGCTAAGCGCAAATGATTATGGGTTGATCCTTGGGATGCCTGGAACTGGGAAAACGACCGTGATTGCGGCGCTCATTCGGACGCTCGTAGCCATGGGGAAGACAATTCTGTTGACATCGTATACCCATTCTGCAGTGGACACGATTCTACTCAAGTTGAAGGACGATGATTACGGTATTTTGAGGTTGGGGAACGGGGACAAGGTCAGTTCGTGCTTACAGTGTCGTGAACGGTAATGCTCAGACTGGAATGGGCAATCTAGGTTCACCCGGATGTTCGCAAGTTTACAGAGGCGGAAAAAAGGACGGCAAAGACGATCGAACAACTCGAGAACCAGTTCATGTCGCCCCCCGTCGTTGCCACCACGTGTTTGACGATCGACCAGTGAGTTTGAGTCAATCAACAATTCGACAGCCGGTACTGAGATCGCTACAGTCCTTTGTTTTCTCGGCGGACATTCGACTATTGTATCGTAGACGAAGCGTCTCAGATAACTTTGCCGACTTGCCTTGGCCCTTTACGCTTCGCGGACAAGTTTGTGCTCGTGGGAGACCACTTCCAGCTCCCGCCGCTGGTAAATCACGTTCCCAGATACCACGGCAACCAGGATCTGACCTATTTTTCCAGGTGCGCAATCCGGCGGCGAGAAAAGGTGGCTTAGAGATTTCGCTATTCCGAAGACTGTCCGAAGCCCACCCACATGCGGTCGTGGACTTGACGCATCAATTCCGCATGAACGAAGACATCATGCACTTGTCCAACAAACTTATATATGGAGACCGTCTTCAGTGTGGCTCGGAAGCCGTCGCGAAACGGAGTCTTGTACTCCCCGACAAGAGGTTCATCGACACCCTTCGCGGGACGGGTGGATGTCTATGCAACGACGGCCAGTGTTGGCTAACGCGACTCCTGGACGAAAGGTAAGTGTCGTCTTTCCACGTGTCACTTGTTCGCTCCAAGTTCACGCTGCACCAGTTGTAAGGCCGTCTTTGTGGACACGGATCGCGTCCCCGCGTTCGATTCACGAGTGGGAGACCTGGTCCAGAACGAAGTGGAGGGGAAACTCGTGTACCAGATCGTCGAAGCACTCTTGCGGAGCGGCATCGAGGAACGACAGATCGGGATCATGTCGCTGTACCGACAACAAATCAAGTTCCTCTCGCACCTCTTGCAAGACAAGAAACGCATCGAGATTTTGACGGCGGACAGGAGTCAAGGCAGGGACAAGGACTGTGTCATTATTTCGATGGTCCGATCGAACGACCATGGACAGGTACGCCCACCCCATGTCGATCCGTAGCCCCCTACCACCAACCGCTGAACACGGCGTTCCCCGCTTTTTTCCCCCAGGTCGGTGATCTATTGAAAGACTGGCGACGCGTCAACGTGTCGTTCACGCGCGCACAGTCCAAGCTGATCATCATTGGTTCACGCAAGACGCTTGGCGGGACTGCGTTGTTGGCTGAGTTTCTGCAGTTGATGGACGAGCGGCGGTGGATGCTTGCGTTGGCGGAGGGTGCGGAGAAGATGCATCCGACGCTGGAGCCGCCCGTGATTGTGGTTGCGGGCAAGCGGGGTGCGAAGCGGGCTGGGGAGGACCCAACTCGGTCTGCGAATGGCGACGGCGATGTTGACGTTGATGGGCGTGTGCTGGTGGTGGGGACGCCGCCGAAGAAGGTAAAGACGCCTCCGGTGGTGCGAGTGAGGGATGGGGTGTTGAAGGGACGGCCGATATTGCAGGATGTAGTCAATGGAGAGTTATGACGGCATCTTGATTACTATTACTGTATAGTTAGTCGTTGGCGTTGTAGTATCATTGGGTGACTTGGAACTTTGACAGTGTCGGAGTCTTCGTCACACATCATTGGTCTTGCAAGTAACGAGGTACGCTCGTGGGCTGCGACGCATTACATTCAAAGTTACAGGGAACTTAGCTGATCAGATGAATCTGATGTCCTCTGTACATTGTCGTAAGTGCTTGGAAATGACATTGTTACACGTGCACAGCGACGAAACGATACATGGTGCTACTGATACAAATCGAGGCCACTTGACAAATACGTGTTTTAACAAACGAGTCCAGTGATGACAGAAAGGTGGTCAAGTTTCTAACAAGGGTTGCAGGACACGCCGCGCTTTGGTTGGTGATCGGAAGAATAAGTCATTCAGGCGTGGACGGGAGATACTGCCGGAAAAATCCTGCAAACGACTCTAAGCACGTAACGCGGAGAAAAAGGGTCGATCTACCCTAATGTGGAAGACGCAACGGTGTCTTTTCCTCGCTGTGCGGGAGTCATCGACTCTAGCACAGTAGACATCTTCGGACGACGGTCTGGATCTCGATTCAAAAGTCGTCCGGCTATCTCGAGCAGTGTCGTGCGATTCGCCGAGGAGGGACAACATAAACACAATTCTTCCAACGTTCTTCCGCAGCTCCACAAATCAGCAAGAATCGGCTTGTACTGTCCCTTGCGAACTTCCGGAGCCATGTAGTCGTCAGTACCGGCAACCCCGGTGTATTTGACGTTTGGTCCGCAGACACGAATCGACACACTAAAGTCGATGATCGATAGACGCCCACCTTCTGAAGGAATGATCACATTCTGAGGCTTGATATCCATGTGGGCCACATTATGCTCGTGCATGAAAGCGACCGCTTCGAACAGCTGTAGGGCAACAGACCACAGCTGTTCGCCAGGATTGTCGAGTGAGGTCAGCCAACCGCCAGCGACAGGCATTGATATCACAGTGCCTCCTTCAACAGGCCAAAATCGAACACCGGAGATGGTATGATTCGACGAAGACTCGATCTCCGTGAGGTATCGCAAAACGTCGATTTCCCTTTCTTGGTCGACAAACTTGAGGTATCCATGTTTGTCTCTAGTCTTGTTCACGATCACGGCAAGGTGAGGATGCTAGGAGACATGTGTCAGTCTGAATACCGCGAATGGTAAGCATTCGCACCCCCCATGGGATGAATTCGATCATATAATTCATCTGCTGCAAAACGTTTTGGATGTCCTCGGCTTCAAAAACGCCGAGACCTTCTTCGTCTTGTGGCCCGCCACTCCCTTTGCTGCCTTCTGCGATAGCGTCCATGACACTAGTACCGGCTGTCTTCGTTTTCCCGTGTACTGAGCTGAGCGACAGGACTTTCACCGCGGCACCCATGATATTTTCAAGGCTGTTCTTCTTGAACTGGTCCAAGTCGGCAGACAACGCAGTAATCTGTGTCGCCAGGTTGTACATCTCGCGCAGAAAGTCTACCTCTTCCTTGCTGTCCTTGAGGTTGAAGTCTTTCCGATGAATGCACACCTGCGCATTTCTGTGAGAAGCTGAATAAAACAACATCGTAAACACTGACCGCCTGACCCTTGTAGAGATTATCCGTATGGTCCGTATCGCCACGGCCGGTTTGCATTACAATATATCGCGACGCAACCATGTCGGCAGCGACATAGATCGCCACTACGAAGAAGGATCGCTTAGAGATAGATTGCAGAAGGAATCTTCCAGTACGGGCAAGAGCAATCGCCTCAACCAGCATCCGAGAGCGGTCCTTCTCCTGCTTCTGCGATATCACTTCAGAGATCACGAATGGAATCCTGTGATCAGGAGAAATGACCATCCAGTCACTCCTTGGAGTAAATTTCCGCCAGGCATTCCGAGCTGACACCGCGTCCATGAAGATCGGAAAACTCCACGATTTCTCCCTGGAGGGTGGTTAGTGATATACAGTAGAAATATGGACACGAATTAGTACCTACTGATAGTACATGAAACCGCGAGAACCGTTGCCGTTGACGAAGAATGGGGGCTGGACAAAGTGAACAGTGAAGTTACTCGCCTTGAGAGCCGACGAGCTCTCGTCGGCAATCATCGATGCGTCGCTATGATAGCATCGTAAAACGTTATAGAACGCGGCATATTCACGATCATTTGTTACCGTGTATGACTCTGTTTCGGAAGGTGCAAAGATGCGGTCAAAATCCGTGTGGTAGGTGCGTGCATTTTTGAAATCTCGTTTCTGCTCGTCATCCGCCTGGAACCATTCTGGATCAGTGTGTGAATAATGTCCCAATACACAATGTACATGCCTGATATTCGCGTTTTTTCGCCAGAGATTCCTGAATCTCCCTGAATTCGGGGGGCAGACGATTGTCGTTGTCCATGAGGATGCCACCTTGCAAATTCATCTGCACGTCATCTAGATGCCAGTTACCCAGGGTCTCAACCGTTACTTGCAAACATTTGAAGAGTGTGGCGTGATTCTGTCTCAGATTCCCAATTGCCCTGTTCGACTCCCCGAATGCTGAGGTAACAACGCGGTAAGCGACATAAACAACTGAAGACCTAAGAGCTAGTAGTACTTACGATCAGGAAAATCAATGACCAAACAGACGTCGTTGCCGGAAAATCTCCCCGCCAGCTTGCGAATCTTTGTTCGTCCAGGATTGACGGCCACCCTGTTGCTTTCCTCTAAGCATGCCAGCCTAACCGTGTCTGGAAAGTCATCGCTGTCGTCTTGCTCCGTATCATCGAAGACCGACACTGGAGCCTTCAAACGGTAGAACCTGCAAGCAGTGTATGAAACTTGAGTAGGAATGTGCTCAGCCACATCGACATCACTTCGAAGGCCCTTGAAAAAATCGACAAGGAAGGTTTCACGCTGAGCTGAAACACGCAGTATCTTGTTGTTGAGCAATGCCCAGAACTTCACTTCACCTGTAAGATGAGACGCAAGTCAATCAAGGAACGGAATCGTTAGACAGAAAATTGAGGAGAGTGCTCACTCATCGCGTCGGATGCGTCGTAGATGGGGGTATTTTTTGCCTTTTTGGGGTGAACTTGACTTTACAAACTTCCTCTTTGATAATGTTACTGTAAAGTTGTGATCCTCAGTGAAAATTTATCATGGGGCAGGACTCGGAGAAGTTGAGGGTTAAGCACTCAGTCCTCCACTCGTTACTCATACTACTCTTTGTGAAATGGATCCTGCACCGAAGACGAAGCTAGATACCCTCAAGAATGACTTATGAATTTACACGCCAAAACGGGCTGGTCAACTCGTGTTTTGCATCCCCCCCGAAGTTGTTCAAACCACCGATAATCCCGCCAGTGTACAGTTAGTTTAAAGCCACTTGCAAGGTTCGATTGCGTTCTCGCCAACTCAGCTTTGGAGAGCCCAGTGATCCAATTTCGTCTTCTCTTACCCGTCAACGTTCACTGTCGACGACTCTGCGAAAAGCGCAATGAGCAAACACTGCTTCAAGGCAGACCCAAATGACTTTATTGTTCTGTGATTATTCGTAATCTCATCCAGGATACTCGTCCCCGTACTGAAGCAGCTCTGCAAAACAGTATCATGGGGCCAACGGGCTCCGGGAAGAGTAATGTGAGTGCGTCCGTGGCACCCTTGATGTATAACTCTCATGTCAAAAATGTTTAGTTCATCAACACCCTCACCGGGAACACAGAGAAACGCAGAGCGAGTAACCTCCAGTCTGATACCTGGGATGTCACTCCATACTCTATCTGGTATCATGGTCTCCGTCTTGTGCTTGTTGACGCGCCTGGATTCGACAATACCTATCGGCCAGATTCTGAGATTTTAAGAGTAATTGCCGACTGGCTCACGCAGAAGTACGTCATATTCTGGACGTTTTCTATCCGCCCTAACATACACAAAGGTACCAAGACGGCGCCACGCTCAGAGTTGATGGAATAATCTACCTCCACCGAATCACCGACAATCGTATATCTGGTAATGTTTACCGGAATTTCCAGATGTTTGGTCGGATTTGCGGAAATATGCCTCTACATCGAACGCGTCTAGTCACGACTATGTGGGACAAAGCAAGGAACCAAGAGGCGGCAGAAAATAGGGAGAAACAACTCATAGGCGACTTGTGGCAGAAACTGCTGCAAGAAGGTGCCGTTGCTAAATGGTTCGATAATACGCGAACTCTTGCATTTGAAATCATAGACGAGCTTATAAGCCTCGGAAAAGGTGGAGATGAGCTGCTCCTGCAGGAAGAACTCGTCCAACAGCACAAGCGTCTAAACGAGACAGAGGCAGCCAAGGTGGTATATTCTCAATTCCAGCAACTCCATGCAGAGCAGAAGAAGACTCTTAAGGACCTCGCGAATGAGGCAAAGCTGGTGAACGATCCATCTCTGGCCAAGAGTCTGCAAGAAGAATACGATAAAGTCAACACGCAGTTACAGAAGACGCTCGAGGAGATGAAAGTAATGAAGATCCCACTCTCCAGGCGTATTCTCCTCTCGCTGCCTGGGCGAAAATCCCCCACAGTAAGTTTGGCTTGCTGCCCCCGCTTTCATGGAGTTCTGATCGAACATCACCATCTTGAAGCATGCTGTCAGCGCGGTTACATAAGCCTCATTGCATCCCTGACATTGACAACTACATTAGGCATTTACTCACATGGAAGGACCACAAGACGTGCAACCTTCAACCTCGGGCAACCGTGACAACAAATCACCCCGCTCAAATCTGGTAGGAGTTTCTCATTTCGTCACCCAAAGAGCTACGTTGACTCCATTCGAACGTCACGTTTTGAA
>JBBPUO010000097.1:0-65329 GCA_038094755.1 Caloboletus firmus | reverse complement strand
ACACAGGGCGACTCGCAAGAGATACGGACGCTCCTGTCGCGTGCTGTGAATGCGGAGAAACGGCTGGTGGTAGCAAACAATCAACTACTTCAGCATGAAGAGAAGATATCGACTTTGAACCAAAAGACATCGACTGCGGACGCCAAGTGGGAAGCGCGGGTGAAGGAGTATGAAGCGCGGTTGAAGGCTGCGGAGGAGAAATACAAGCGGGAGCGACAGGGGAGCAAGGAACGGGTCCTTGAGCTGGAGACTCAGATCAAGTACGTACCAATCGCGTCGTCCTTTTTTCGCCTTTGCTGGTCGCTGACCCCTTTCGGTTGGTTGCAGGAGTCTAGAGAGGCAGAACGAAATTGCTCACAAGCGCAATGTACAACTGGACGCCGTGACGGAGACCGTGAGGACGGGAGGGAGTGGGAGAGGTCGTGATCGGTGATGCAATTTAGCTTTTGTCCAGCGTTTAATTTTCTTCTGCATATTCATTTTTTTCGTTCTCTCGTGCTTTGTGTAACGGCTTGCATTCACCACGACATACCATACACTCTTACATGTACTCAATCAAGGCTCCGAGTGTGTAGGGACTTGGGGCCACCAGCTAATGCCGTGCTAAAATTTTCAGTTTCTGGCAGCAGCGTTGACACAGGCCACCAGCCGCTGAGACCAACTTGGGCCGAATGCCTTAGAACTTCTTCACCTACACGTGTGACCAGTTGACTAGTCATCAGCGCTCAGCTGTGGCTGGATTACGTTCAGTGGCTTTCGCCATCAGGCGCCGGCTGGAATGAGGGTTGTGGCAGGTACTTATACCGGGCCTCTACATCTCGTGGTGTTGTATCCTGATCAGGGGTTCTTCTCTTTGCTATACACACATATAGCATTTGAGCTCACGCGATCTATTAGCAGCGCACGTGAGCGGAAGTACGTCTCGTGGTGTTGTATCCGATCAGGGGTTCCGGTTAGCTACTAGTCCTCCATGCGAAGGGCTTCAAGGCTTACCGCCGCTCTCTAGGTGAGCACAGCACTGATCCGATGTGACAATCTAACGGCGCAGAATGGATCGGAATAGACCGCTTGGGTTGCTTGGACTCCGCCGTTTTTGCCATTATGACGACTTTGGGCCCACCATGCCTGTTATGTCATTGTCAACGCAAGTCGGGAATTATGCGAAGGGCCTTTGAGCAATGTGGACGAAGGAGATGAAAATTTTCAGTGACTGTTTCGTTCGGTTTCTCAGTTTTGTCGGCGGTAGCGGCCTGATTATGATGACATGAGTTGCAAGACGGTTTCCACCACAGAATAATTTCTAAACAGCACTCTGTTAGGGACCTGCGGTGTATTGTGGCGCGCCATCATATTGACGTTTCAGAACTTGCCACTGTGTATGGCCTGCATGGGCAGATACCAGCGCAAAGCAGGTAAATCATGCCGATGTCTCCGTCGTCACCCAGGATTACGATGAGATTGCCTCAACGCGGCTGAGTCTCTTATCTGGGATGGTCGGATGCTACGTGGTATATAGATGAGGCAGATTGGTCATAACTAGGTGTTTACCCTATGCCGGTACCTGCTGGAGTACTTGACGCCGCACTCGACTCTTTCGTCAGAACAATAAACCGCAGATGCATAGGCATCAGTAGCAAAACATAAGGCCTAGGATGCCGGAGTAGGTATAGCCGGAACACCTCTCGCGACAAACCCAATCCGTCGAGCCCAATGAGAAACGGACCGCGTGACCCGTTCGATTTTTTCTTCCTCCTTATTCACGACACGAGACCGCAATTTCCAGCTGCTCATGCCAGCGCATATATTATTGAATCGAACGACCACTTCATCCATGTTAGGTCGATTACTCGGATCGGCTTGTATCATATCAGCCACCAAGTGTTCCATGAACTCAAAGCCGGTCTTTGTCTGTCAAGTATGATCGCGGATTGGACGGGAGAAATAACATGAAGCTTGACTGACCTCGATAAAGTCTTTCCGGATTACGTTTCCAATATAGAAGACATCAGTCGGGAATGGATTACAAGGCTCGTTTGAATTTTGAAACTCTGGTACTTCCTTGTCACCGCCCCAAATCGGCACCTCCCTGGGATCGGTATCAGTGGGGTCATAGCGACGAGAGAGACCAAAATCAATGAAATAATATTTTGGAGGTCGTTGGGTGCGCGTATAATGTTTTGCGTAGCCGCTATAATCCCTTTTCAGACTGGTTTCCATTGGGTGGAAGGAATGAGGGAAAAGCTCTCTCGGGTCGAGCATAAGATTTCTGTGCATGCAATCACTGCCAAATATTTAACGGACGGAGTGGATTTATAGTCCTGGACATACCGATGAGCAACATGATGTTTATGCATGAATTGAAGGCCCTGTGTGAAAATCAGAATAGAGAAACAACTATACACCAGCATGTGGCACCTCGAATAGCTGTCGAAAGCATTCTATTACTTCCCCGAAAGTGTCGAAACGAGGATCGGAATAAAGACGGAGCAGAGGCATCACAATGATGACGGTATCCTGGTCGTCGAGGGAAAGAATATCATAGAAGGGTACACAATGATTGCTCGACTGAGTAGCAAGAGCCTCAGATGAGAAGTATAGTCCAATATCAACTTCATAGGGATGCTCTGATTTCTGGATGCATTTCAAGGTGACATATTGGCCGTCTGAAAGTCGAGTGGCATCGATGATGTGCCCAGCCTTGTAAACTTGTTAGTAGCCCGCGTCGGCGGCGTGAGATATGGAAAAGTAGTACCTGGAGATTCCTGGAATCTTCATGTTCAAACCAATCCTTGTTCGAATTGTTCCAGGATGGAACCCAGTCCGGAGCATAGCGGGGACGCAAGCAATATCCTCGAGTCTTCAACCATTCAAACTGGCTCTTCCACCAGACTTCCCTACTGTCTAGTTCTCCCGGAGAAAGCTGCTGGGTCGTACCAAAAACAGTGAGCTCTTTCTGGGCTCTTTCTTTGTCAACATGCGTTTCTGCCATGAAGTCGTCAACCCAGAGCCACTTCACGACAACAGTCACGGAACACGCGTTGGGACAAGCCGTGACAAGCGCAGTCAAATATGGACCCACAAGTGTGTGAATCCCTGATAGCCGGTCGCGGACTCCCAAACAAAACTGTCTTGGCGGTCCGCGGAAGTAAAGCAGCGAAATTTGTTAACGCTGAAGTTCAATGGATGATTTACTTTGAAGGTCGCGACACGTGTACCGAATCGAAACCAGACATTTGGATGCTCGAAAACAACCACACGATGAACCATCGCCAACTTCGTAACCAAAGTTGAGTCCGTGTGATGAATTTCTGATCTCGTAAAGGTTCCTATTGGTCTCAAGGGAATTACAGCTGTAGACCAAGATTTCTAGATCTGGCCGGGTTCGTTCCGGTCCAATTACCTGTTTCCGCCGTACGTATATAGTGGAGGTGCTCTCCCATGAGCCCTATCTCTGCTCCCCCTACCTACCATCGACACTGCAAAATACCAATCAATGGGCACTAACTCTCCACGCCACACCGTCGTCGTGCCGATAAACCTTGGTGCAGCATCCAACTTTGACCGGGACATTTTTCCTCTTATATCGTATCGCAAGAAAGATAAGCTCGGTCAAGGAGAGTTCTTGCTCGATGCCACCTTGGACGAAATGCTCAAGATCACTTCGATGAGAGCTGGTCCCAACCAATGGGAGGAAGTCATCGCGACCACCAAATCCAGATATGACCAGTTAGCTGTTGGATGTGATTCAACCGCGAAAGGGTCACCTAATGTCCCCTACAGACTAAAGTCACAACAGACAAGACTCGAAGAACGTTCAAAGTCCAAAACCCCCCTTCAAGTGTTGAATTTTCGCAAAACATACAGTGATTATCGTGCGATCCGCCTGTTCTATGATGCCGCCAAAACCTTATATGATGAGACTAGGGTAAGGCTTCCACTCTCTTTTAAAGGGTAGACGGGCCTCATATTCCTTCTCCACAGAGCAGATCCGAACAAATGCGGAGAACGATAAACAGGGGTTTGTTGTCAGAAGTTCCGCAAGAAGATGTTGAACCTGCTGGTGGTGCGTGCTCCTCCGTGGCACAAGTATTATAATAGGACGACTATCGGGATGTTCTTGTAGATAATATACCCACCGATGCAACCATCACCGGGTTACACGTCACATTCGATGGATCGATGGATGAAGACACAGAAAGATCAATAATCGCAGCCGCAAATTCGCTCATCAATCCCTTCGCGGATAATCCTTCTGCCGACCCGAATTCAGGTGTGGTGAATCTTGAAACGATATGGCAACCAAGTCCTCACCCACATTTCCCACGCAGTTACCGACAGCCTCTTCGCGTCATCCAGTACGGCCGAAGGACCGACGGCGCCGTCCGACGAGGCGTCTGATATCGGTGCCGCATCACAGTTATCCTCTCCGACTACTCTAAGTTCCGGTGCAAGCGTCAACTACAACATCAGCATTCGAAATTCAATAATTTCACCTAACTCAACCCTGCGAGGAGCAACTCTCAATCAAGGTGGTTCTAGAAACAGTGGCTCTCGGTCTTGATGAATAAACCCATCTACCTGACCAAGAAATATTTTGTGTAGCATTAGGTGTATCTCAGATACCACACAAGGATGCAGGATACCGACTCCTTGACAAGATAACAAGCTTCAGAGATGTACGATAAGCAGTGAACATATCATATACCTTTTCCGTACACGTATGTTTACTCACAAGCACAAACACCTTCATGTGAACGTGTTCTTGATAGAGTCATCACATGACGTGTGAAGAACAAGAAATCAAACTACACAAGCAGTGCGCAGCGAAGGCCCCAAAATGATACCATTTTAGAACATAATTACTATTTGGCGGACTCTTTCCTGTCACCTGTAATGCACATTTCTCATAGTGCATGCATTTTTGGTAGTCCCGACCGTATGTATCATGACTAATTGTATTGTACTATTCAGGATCACAACGATTGGGTCCAGTTCGTGCGTTTGGATCTGAATGCCGGCTGCGCCCAAGCCATTGAATGTTAAGGGCGAACAGTCGAGACTTATCGGTGAATCATTCAAAAATGTGGGCAAGATTCTGATAGGAGATTCCATAGCTTGAAGTAATCTATCACATAATAACAATACATTCCCGGAGGTCAGCCCGAACCGCTAATGACAAAAAGTTGGTATACACACCGCAGAGCTCCGGGTGTCAGGTGCTCCGTGGGCGGTATCAACACCCTTCTACGTTTCCTCCCACCGATCCGACGGTCATACTTCCGATTCATCGTTTGACCAGATTCGACGCAATTTGCGCGGCAGCCCGAACAGGCACTTGCGCGACGCTTTCTGTGCCTGCTGTCGTGTAATTACCCCCCTCCCCCTTCAAATTCATTCCTCGTGTCGCGAATCATGAAGTAGTCACCTGTATCATGTGTCCTGCACGCGATTGTAGATCGATGGGAGATTGTACCGCTCGTAACTTCAAGTTATTTTCAATAGTTCAAAAACTGTGACCTAAACTTGAACGCAATGCTTTCCACACGGCAGATGTTTTCCGCGCCCTTGGCGGCAAGTGTAACGTGCAAAATCGAAGCCAGAGCGTGATGGTAATCGCGAGTCGATCAAAGTTAGTGGTAAGTAACAGTTCGATTCGGACAATTGCAGCTGTAAGTACTACACAGTTGTTCAGCATATGTGTAAGACGGCCACCTAAATACTTCAAAGGATGTCGAAGAGTAATTGCTTGGTGTTTTATTTGGTGACGAATCCAAGCGTAAGTTGCCGAACATCCATCACTATCCGCAGTGCCTTGCCGTTGCATGGAAGCATACAAACATCCAAGATAAAGACCTTTCACGATGAACTGAATGCGTCATCGTTGGGAGACATTGCACCCAGGTAGTAACCTATCCTCCTCATCGTAACTTGACAGCAAGAAATCAGAATCATGGCAATTGTTGGGGAACTATCAACCCTGAGATCAAATTATGTGCCTAGAGGCAAAGGCCGTGGAAAGAAGGTGAACAGGAATTGCTCACATACCTGGAGTACGAGTCCACATTCAGGAGCAGCCCAATCGCGTTACCCGGTCTTGCATGACACTCCTTTGTCCTTGGACAAAAAGGTGCGGCCCAGGTGTAAGGGACATATTTAGGGGACAGCGGAAGTAGCGTCTCCTAGGTGGGATAACCTGAAGTGGCGGACGAGAAGCGCCGCACGGGTCAAGCGGTAGAAGAAAGACTTATGAACTTGGACATACTACGAACACTTTCGCGCTTCTCACAATCCGCTCGGTTTTTCAACGGCCCAACTGGGCCCAAGTGTTGAAAACTTTTATTTTCCCCCGTCCTTTAGACGCGCTGGAAGGCTTTCGGCTAAACTCATTCTTTATCACATCTTCAGCCCCCTCTTGGCGTTGACGTGAATATTGCTCATTTAAGATCCATCTACGAGTTCCGCTCTTGACCCCCGACTCGACCCTCCGGGGTTCCAGAACTGTCTCAGCACGGGCAATCGCGGGCACATTGTTTTGTTGCAACTCGCCGCTGCAGTTGTTAGTGGAGCTCCAGAATCGAAGATGACACGAGAAGGGGGGAGATGTGCCGGTGAACTGTTCCCCCTAAGCCCACCAAGTGGACCGAACAACAGCGCGAGCGCACCGAGCGCATCTAACGATAGCCCATGCGAATCCGACGAGTCGAGACACGTCGAAGAACCCAACGGAAACGTCGAGAAACCCTGAGGACACGATGAATGGTGACGCGCACTATCCATATGTGTTTACAAGCCCCCGACGAGTATGGGGGTACATGGGTACGAAGGATGGAGGCGGGCACGTTGAAGCTATCGAGCTAAGCATGCACGAGCATGCGTGGGATAATCGCGACGAAATGGGCTCGACCAGGCGACGGCACGCGCATACAAACCGACGGAGCTGCGAGTACCAAGCACAAAGCGGAGAGCCAAAATGCACGTCGAAACCGCCGGGAAAAGTGATGAATAGTATCGACCGGCGAGACCCACTAGTGACCCACCCGACAAGGGGAATGAAGAACGTAGACGCAAAACAGCGACCTGCGGGACAAGTCGAGAGAACGCACAAATGTGCAAGACGCGGCGGTCAAGGAGGACGGGGGGAATACGAGGACGTACGGGAAAACGACGATAGTCAAAGAAAACCATCAGTGCACCTCAACAGACGACGAAAACATACAAGAAGCAAACCAATACTCACCCCCACCTCCACAACCCTCTAACACGTCTAAATGACCCTGCAACAAAGCGAGGGAGTGCAATGACATGAACCAATCAAACGCATTGAGCGAACGTGCAGACGCAAAAAAGCGAGCTGGAAAATCCAGAAAGCGAAACAGAAGCAGCAAAACAACCTCACAGCGAGAAAGAATGCTCAACAGATGGAACGAAGATCGTTATGATGATGTAACGAACGCGTCGAATCGAGACGAGGTCATAGGAAGGTGCGGGAGGTATAACGAGACGGCGAGGGCCGGGGGGCACCATGGTGATGATGACGGTCATGAACAAGATGATAGCAGGAGCAGAACGGATCGGCACACGTCGCGACTCGAAACGAAGACGCTAGCTGAAGACGAAGTGGGTATGGATGCGCACGACTGGTACACACTCAATATGATCATCGACGTACCGGTTAGGCCACTCACACTACCTACCAAACGAAGAAAGCGGTCCATGGAATCCATCAACCCGCTGTACGAGCAGCCTCCCAGAGTGGCGCATCAACGCATACAATCACGTCGGGATCTTATCGGATGAAATGGAAGCATTGTACAGGACCAGAGAGGCTGTGGAAGTACGCCAGAACCATGGTGCATAGGCGGTGCAATGCTACAGAAGCCGGGATGAACGTGCGCACCAGAAACCATGGCAGGCCAACGCACGGCGACTTGGTTACGCGTACTTGAGGCTCTGCAGGCGAAGCTCAGACAGAGCCGTCGGAGGGACCCATGCGGAGTTGGGTGCTTCGAGTTCTCCCGAATACTAGTATCCCATTGCGCCCAACTGCCATCAAGTCCGCATGTCCATTGGCGGGTTGCCAGGAGCTTCTATTTGGAAGATTTGGTTTTATGGGTCAGATGTGACAGAATGCTCAAATTGAACTGGCTGAACTGAAAACGCTTGGAGGTCGGAGCGTGTGTGACAGTGTGTACAGCTGTAGCGATGCGCGGGCTTAGAGTCGTTCCCACAAATGACGGAGGGGGGAACCAAAGGACGAGATTCGTTATTTTTACCCCTAGTACCCTCTCTACTTATACTATTTTATTCTATTGCCTATGTAACTTGAGACATTTCTCAATAATCAATAGCCATACGTCAAGGGTATACCCTCAACATCATAGGCCGAGCGTAGCTTGTCATCATATTTATGATTGTTTGTTACTAATGAAAAGCTTACGTCGACTCAACAACAGCAAGGGATTAACCCACGTGTGTTCCACACACTTACGATATATGACTTGTGACCTTATCATGTACACCTCATATGTACTTCCATTTATGTGCTAATGAGACAACGAACACAGGCCAGAAGGGAGCTCAATGTTATGTTCAACCACGAGTAACACAGCCATACTGGGTAGGACTTGCGAGGCAATGGATGCAACCCTTCAAACCAGGCCCCTCGAGGGTCGAAATTTAGCTGAGTAAAACGCAACCCTTCGTGACCTGCAGTGCTCAGTAAGAATATTCGTTGTCTACTACTAGTATGATAGGTAGGACACGAGGACGATACCATGTTTAACAAACAGCCAATTCTCAAAGTTGTAAAGAGTCGCCTCAAGCAACCTGGCATGGCGCACTGGCAGCGACTCAGTGACTCGGACATCTGCTCAGATCACACGGTCACTTCACTGGTTTCTTGGCACTGACTAGTACTGGTGTCCATGACAGGGCACAGGCGTGCCACATGGCCTAAGAGTTTGGCAGATGGTGGAAGGTCATGGCGTCGATCGATCCGGGAGTCCTCAGCGCATATGGGTGTGGCACTTGCGAGCAGTCGTTGTAGGTTCAAAGTTGCACCAAATGTTACATGATCTTGTGCTCCCCGTAATAAATTGAGTGCTATATGTGTGTTTAGCAATGAGAAAAAGTATAGGTACAGGAGTACAATTAGATAGAGACTGATGGTTTGGTCCTGAGAGCTGATGCGAGGGCGAGACACACACCAAGCAAATCATGGCTGAGTAGCAGCGAAGCTATGTTCTTTGAGGTCACTCTAGGAGGTGCGGGTGCGATCGGATTAGAGGGATGAATACATTCAAGAGTGGGTGCAGGCTAGGTACAGTCAATATATTGAGGAACGTGGTACTACCAGGGTGAAATAGGGTAAGATGAATTTGAACAAAGAGGCACGAAAGGGGGTGGGCGGCAGCGCTGGGCGCTGTCAGATCCCACACAATGTACCTGTCCTATAGGTGTCGACAGTGAGCTGCGAGGGTGGGTGGCCATGCCTCGCGAATGGTGGCAGGGCGGGACAGGGGATATGGCGCCTGGCAAGGATCAAGGAGACGTAATGCTTGGCATCGGGACGAAGTCGGGATGCGAAGGGAGAGGTGGGAAGGGAAAAGACAATGAGAAACGAACATGGGGGCAGCAAGCTGGGAAAAGGGGATGGAAGGAGAAGAGAGAGGTGGCGTCACCACCCAACTCCCGTTCGCCCAAAGACTACACAAGCTCTGTTATACTACATGGTAAGCTGGTGACCAATCCATCTAAAAGAGGCAAGAGTGGCAAACAATGGACGAAAACACATATTATCAAAGGAATCCCGGATGGAACATTAGAATAGAACCACCTGCCACTTGACAATTAATCTTTACATGCTTCGCCACCAGTGATATGAAACCCGTGACCTTACCGTGAAAACAAAATGTGTGCATAAGACAACATACGTGATTCTGCTTTGTCTGCTTGATACACTACCAAACTAAATCCAATATCGAAGACAGAACCATACTATCATATCATACATGAGGGAGCAGTGAAGGAAAAGGAAACAATGTCATCACAATTGACTTATACCGTCAGTTCCCTCCACCAAGACATTGGTGCAACGTCCACCTCAACAGTCTTAGATGGACCGACAAGATGTGTCGAACTATAATGTAGACAATGTAAACAGAAATTTCATACCACTTGACTGGCTTGGCAGACTATCTTTGTGCCCACTGTGGGCTAGAGCGGTTTTTCACTGTGCAGTAGTTGCATGTACTAGTATCATCATCATTAATATGGTATTCGAGACCTAAAAAATGAAGTCAGTGCACCGGTACATGTTGGATAGTGAAGCTTAAATAAGATCCTGAACAGATGAGCAACCGGAGTTCATAGGAAGACTATCTGGTGGTTGAGAAATTTCATATTACTTAGCACATGAACACTGACGGTGAGAATGTCTGACAACCCTGAAGCAGCCTGACCAACCAATTTCCAATCATATATGAAACGGAAATTTGACGAATGTGGCAATCACGTTCTCCCACCGGCCTGGGGATTGAGAGACTGGCAAAATGGTTCATATATCTGCCAGGATGAAAGATTTTTCAGAATCCAAACAACCCCATTGGACTGACTCAAGTCCCAGTATTTATGTCTGTTGTGCACAGCTTCGCCACCACTCAGCTGCGACCTGCTCCCGCCCTCGCAGTAGTTCTCAGAACCAGGCTTCACTTTGGATTGAAATTGAAGCCCCACGGGCTTTCGTCCACCCGATGAAGTTTTTGCATTCTCTTTATGCTACACCATATCAGTTCCTATATATCTCTTGTACCTATTATTAACCTATCACGAGTGCCGCAGCTGCATGTATGATCGCATGAAGTGTCGAAATTGACTTCCGCCGCATCGATCAATGCTTGACCTTTCACCCCAAATTCTTAAGGCACATGCCCGATGGCCCATCAAGGGGCCGTCAGCACCGGGATACAATGGGGTGACATTGTGCGATAAGCTGCCATCGCGTCAAGACGACCATGGAATGGAAGTCTTCCAGACAGAAGCCCCCAACCCACCAATAGAAATGTAGACTTGTGTCTAAATGCCTACGGTAATCACACGGGAGCTATCAATCTCAGTCATTACATGAGGACAGCATACTCAGTACTCAGTTGTAACTGGTTGTAAAGGTCGCAAATATGCAAAAGCAAACAAAAGCCTGGTAACAATGACATGCTCTGGCGGCAACTAGGTGCTTGCAAGGGGGAGATCAAAAACAAGAGGTGCTAGATATCTTCAAGTTCATAATATATGAACACTCTGTCGAATGTGCAATCATCAAACAAAAAGGAGTAATCGTATGAAACACTGCCAATCAGTTTCCTAAGGCGGCCATTATGGGCCGAGGATGTACATCCACTTGTGCATCCAACAGTGTCACCGGGTCGGTCTTCCTCAGCTTGTGCAGGCCAATCTTGCCTCACCCTGCCACAGTAATGGTTTTGGCTGGTTCTGACTGGTCCTGACCATCGTCTGTCACCGAGCTACCATTCAATTTTAGCGAGTCATCTTACTGAAAGTGATCTGGGAAACAGTTTTCTAACTGAACCTGTCACGGGTAGATTGGGGACTGGATGGCCTTTTTTTGTTTGCTTTTTACTTATTTCCTTCTCATCTTCCACTTCCCATAACTCCGAGAGCATAAGGGGAGATTCGCCATACCCAGGATTCCCATGGAACGGTCGTGAACGGTCCTCTGCACGTGAGGACCGTTTGGACTGTTGGAATGACACGTGATCCCCCTGGGTCATGAGACCGCCCCCTGAGTGGCACAGCCAGCTGGGGAATTTTTGCGAAGGTCGAAAATTTTGGCAGGGCTGTTGTAGCGCCACAGCTGTGTGGGGAGTGGTGCCCTGCTCAGGACAAGCGGGCGTGTGAGGGACTGTTCGGCGGACTGCATTCGCTCAACGGGCCTTGGACAAAATGGATGGGAACAAGCAGGACATGCATTAGACCATCAAAACGTTGTGTGTAGGTATAGAAGGAGAATGCGACGACTACGAGAACAAGAACTTCAGGTGAGAAGTTGAGAATGTGGTGACTTGGACACAAAGAAAAGAAAGATGGAGAAAGGGGAAGGAAGAAAGAAGAAAAAGAACGCGAGTGGCAGAACATGACTCGAAACAGACGACAGGAGCACACAAGATGAGATTATGACAACGACGACATGGGCACCTACTCACCCTCAGCAGGTGCCACCTTGGAGGTAGGCGAGTCGGAGCCACTCACTGCTGCCATCCTCAGGATGGATGATGATCCATTTGGTGTCGTTGTGTCGAGTTCATAGTTGGTGAAGAGGTGGAATCCGATTGAGCCGTCCTCGAAGGTGTGAATGCGGGACGACAGGAGCTTGACGAAGGCTATGGCCTCCATGGTGGCGAAGGGAGGAGGCTCGGCGTTGGGCTTGCAGTACTGCTCATAGACATCTTGTACTGTCACATAAAATGCCTGCAGATGGAAGGTCTTGCCCGCAGTGAAGATGCCCTGTGGTTGAGGCCACGGCGGGACCTCGTTGACCTTGGAGATTTGCTTGACACCATCGCCACAGTAACCCTTCTTGTGGTTGAGGGAGGACCCTTCTGAGCCAGGGTACATAATCATGCGACAGCGTGAGCAGGTCTGTGCCTTGCGGGCCTGCTGTTGGGGTCGAGTGAGCTGGCTGACAGTCAATGGGACAGTGCGTCATGAAGTTACTTACCTTCTTGGAGGCCCCCTTGGCCTCGGGCTTGATGAGGGTCACGGCGTCGCAGTGCTTTTTCCAGAAATCTTTGGTGTTTTGTTTCACTAATGGAGGGACGTGCTTGTGAGACTTTGGTAGAGATACAATCGCCTGTACTTACACTTGTACTCTCCTTTCATAATTCTGTTTATGAGCCTTGGCTCGAGTTTGCTGAGTTTTCGAAGGAGCGCCAGCGGGTGTTTGAGAACGGCGGATGGTCCACACTTGGTGGTGAGTCATTTGTTGTATTCCAGGGTTGCCTTGACCCACCGCTTAGGTGTCATCTCGTGGGAGACCCACTTGAACTTGGCTCGCATGTTCATGAAGAGGAAAAATTCGTTGGATTCTTGTACGACCAATGAGTGTGAATTGATGTTGATGGTGAGCGAAAAGAGTCGCTGTGAGTGGGTAGAGCCATCAACACAGGATCGCGGAAGCATGAGAGATGCTGAAGCCTGAAGGCTGGATGTAGAGCGTGCGTCACCAGCGGCCATTGGTAGAGTGGACTTGTCAGCCGTGGCTGTGGGTGGGTAAAGCGATACACCATGTGTCGATGTCGGCTTTGGCATGTTGATGGATGTCATCGAACTTGATGGGTTTGCTGTCTTGAAGTAGTAGCTGAGTTGACCAGGATGAGAAGTGTTAGGCTCAGACGGAGGGTGAGGGCCATGAAGCATACTAGCTTCCGAGCCTCACTACACTTGTTTGGCAATGGGAGGTACTGCTTCAATAGGAGTTGCTCCGACATGGGGGTCTTTGATGCGAGAGCCTTCTGATGCGAGAGTTATTGTGACGGCAGCCCCACTGGCACTATCAATGAGCAGCGAGACCTCCCATTTGCGTTTCGTGGCTGTGGTTGTGTTTTCGCTGGCAGGTTAATCCAGAAGGCGAAGGTCAATCTTCAACTCCTCAAGAACAGGGCGGCTCACCTGCAGTGCAAGGTCGGCAGCAGCATCATGTTCGAACTCGAGGGAGTGTAGTGCAACAGTGTCGTTGAGTTCCGTGAACTCTTCTTTGACATCAATCAGTCTACCGAATGTCGACATGTGGTCAGAGATGGTCAATCCAAACGTTTCGCCTGAGTAAATGGAAGCTAATTCTGGAAGACTTTCAAGGCCAGATCTGATGCCATTCTTGAGAATTTGATTGTGAAGTGTTGCGATTGCAGCAACAAGGTTGATGTGATGAGAACCGTAGGTCAAGATGAGGAATGGATTTTCCAAGTTCAAGCTGTGTGTGGCACAAGCATAGGCCACACGAATGTTTCGACAAAGGACAATGTCGTGACCAAGAGCAACTAGGACAACAATCCCACTTGGTTGGACTCACTGGAGTGAGTTCCAACCCTTGTGAGAGCCTTCAATGCGACTACTATCAGAGATGATGTCCTGGTGGCAGCGTTCGAGACAGCCCTTTCGAACGTGTTTGAGCTGTTCCTTGTGCACCTAACCATAGTCAATTTGGTGTGTGCGAGGCAAGGTGAAAGGTGCATTTACCTGCATCACAGCGGCAGACCACACTGTTTCCTTCTCAGCCCACTTCGTGAAGGCGGCTTTGAGCTTCTGTTCTTGCTCTGCCCTATTCCAATACTCTGCACCTGATCCCTTCACTGAGTGCTTCTTGAGGACTGCGTTCATTATATCATCGGCGACGGCTGCTCAGTACACGTTCTTTTGGGAATTGAGAATGACAGCAATGTATCTGAGAATTCGGAATGGCTGTGAGCACGGTAACTGAGCGATTGACTGTAAATGGATTACCTTGCAATGAAATGCCAAACATCGAGGATGCAATCCATCTCTGGCAAGGCGGACTTCACAGCCCGACGGACTTGGCAACAATTGTCTGTGACCATGATCTCTAGCATTGGAAGGCCCAGTGCTTCGTGGTGATACCTGATATCCATTAGCAATTCGGTGATTTCAGCATTGGCTTTTGTTTGACAGAGCCACTGCAGATATGTCTCATTAGTAGTGGTTAAGGACGTTTTCGTAGTTACAGACTCACCCAAGCAACGATCTCACCTTTCTCATTGATCATGCTTAGAATCCCACCCCGCGACCCCCTTGACCTCCGACAATTACTGTCGGTGATGGTTACCTTGCTAGCGGACTTGAAAGTACTGTCCATGGATCCACATCGGGCTAGGACATAGGACATACATGTTAGCCGTTTTGTATGATATTGATAAATGAGAACACATAGTACTTACTGGGGAGCAACCTCAAATACAACTCTGATTCTGCTTGCCGGGTGCAGGCACCAAAGTCCAAGAAGACTTCAGTGATCACCTTGTGGGAGATGGACTTGTCAGCATAGCCCTCTTGATCATCTGGCATCGAGAAATGTTTGAGTGTGTTTGCAGTGATTCCAAATTTGGCCAGCGCAACAGTGCCTGCTGCTTTTCCATGCTCGCTTTTGGATGGCCTTGAGATATGCCCACTTGCACTGGTGATATTCCAGAAGATGCAGCTCTGTAGCCCATCATCAGCTACCACCAGTGGTAAATAGACTAAGAGGTAAGAACTCACGTTTCACCTGCTCTGCCAACCCTGCTGATGTTGTCGATGGGCGGAGCTCGATCATGAGATTGAATAGCTCTCAAGTGAGAGCGCAACGCTTATAGAAGACAGGTATTTCCCCTGCCACTCATTAGATAGATGCTGCTAATGAAAGTACACTTATAGACAGTCATGGTAGACCTACCTGGGATCTCCCAGTGGTTCCATCCCTTCCAAAAAGCATGGCTCGTCACTGCAAAGCAATAGCCACTATCTTTCAAGTTTGTATTGTTCTCCTTATTCAAACCAGTCGCTCCCACTAACCCCTCCATTTCGACAGCTTCCACGGTCGTAGCTGTTGCAATATTGCCTGCAGGCTTTACTGTGCAATTTCGCTTGCAGTTCTCACAGTGCAGCTGCAATCCCAGTGCAGTATCTTCGCATGATATCCCATGAAGCTCATATGCACCTGTTGTTGTCCACCCTTCCCATGTGACCTTGTCATAAGACTGGCATTAAGAACACTTGGCGAGCTCTGGGTAGTACAACGGATGGATAATATTGATGGGTTTGAGGTATTGGGTTTCCAGCTGAATGTTGGTAGGGCCTGGTCGCAGCCATGAGTGAAGATAGGTTGGTGATATGAAACATGGCCCGAGGATTGGCACGTTGAATGGGAGAGTCTTCATTGTCATAGCTTTGTGGCTGCGGCAGTGCGTTGCATTCCATAGTGAGGTGATGTACTCCACTACTTCAGCCTCCCACTCCAGCTGAATGAGTGGACAGTTGCATGCCTTTGTTGCTGGTAAGTTTTTCCATTTTTCCACCTGGCTTTTGATCTATTTAACATATATGGACCTGTGTAATTCTTTGAGTGTGTGTGAACTCACTGATTGTGCCCATTGTGCTCGGAATTTCTCCTGGTCACCTGGCTATACAATGGAGCTGTCTTGGAGAACAGATGCAATAACCCTGGGTTTAAACACTGACATGTTTATGTAAGACAAATGCCTTTGGTGTGATGGGCTTAGGGATTACTCATTTGAAATTTTACATGGTGAATTTGTGAATCTGTTGTGAGTTTACTCCAGACCAAGAGCTATGCTCAGTTAATCACCATGCACTTGTCACAAGTCAAGAAAAAGTCTGTCTAGCTGCTGGGCCATCCAGCATTGTTCAGTGTGGTATACTTGCCAAGTTGCATAGTACAATAAGTCATGGCTGATCAGAGGTATCTGAGTCACTGTGGCACTTAACACTGAACCAGTGCATGTTGAATTCATCCAAAATGTCAGGCTCTCATAATTCCAAGTCAGGTATTGACTCAGTGATTTCACTCACTACCTCAAGCTCAGGCTCTGATTGTGACTCTGACTTGGACTTTACTGGGCCTGCTTCATGCATCAGGGACAAGAATGTCCACATCAATGGCACGAAAAACCTACTGGGGAGCTGAATCCAGCTTTTTGTTTTGGTTAGCATGGTTTCATTCCCCATTTAACTTGATGCAGTTTCGTTTTCTGCATTCAGCTTATGTTACCTTAGGTGACTGTTTGGCGACCGTACATAAGTTCCAGATTTGTTTAATCAGCCTGCTAGTGCTATATAGATTAGATGTGGCAAACACCATCCAAGTTATTGTGACCATACATTCAGATGGCATGGTATTACTACTTATGTTGTGCAATGCTACTAATCATCAGTATTTGTTTTGTTGTTTGAATTGTTATTGTCATGTGACCATAACTTCCTGCCTCTCTTGACAATATTTTTGCAGAGTAATGCATAGCGCTTGCCACAAACCACATCAGTGCGAATAACTTGTTCGATGAGTTGAATGGTCTTGTAGTAGGTCTCAGTAAACCTATCAAGATGAGTTGACATCCTATTGTGGACTCTGGTCGAGTGCTCCATCAGCACTACCTTTAACCCAGCTGCAGCAAGTGTAAGCGACCCTAATCGCACGTCTTGTCAAAAGTCGAGTCAAGGCCGTCCTGTACGTCTAGTGAAGAGATGCCGAGCGATTGAGAGGAACAATGACTAGGGGAAGTCCCACAAGAACTAGACTAGAGTTCTTGTGGCGTATATTCAAGGGAATATATATACTACCAGCGTATGCGCACGGACCATGTATCCGTGGGAACGTATCTACCGTATGTAGATATAGTAAAGCGGAAATAACATAAACGTGTACCAGGCGTGTCTTCTAGAATGGAAGAGAAGAGAAGCACGCAACGGAGATGAACGTGGGAAATAAAGAAGTACAACCCTGCATCAAATGGAAGAGAAGCGTCAGGGTTGACGGAAATGAAATAGGCGAGTAAAGGGACCGTGCCCTAGATTGTCATCGGGAATAACACGTGTCCGTCACGTGATCGTGGGAAATATAGATAAAAGATAAGGTCACGTGCAAGGGTCACGTGATCGTGGAAATAAGTAAGTCACGTGCAAGGGTTACGTGATCATAAAAGAAGAAGTCACGTGCAAGAGGTCACGTGATCAAGAAAAGAAACATACGTAAAAAGGGCGTCCGTAACAGCAAGTCCAAAAACAGAATCCATATGAGTCTCCATGATAAGATCTTCACATCTTAGTTTTTTCCAAATGACATAGACAATCAAGTCTGTGACTGCCTTGTTCTCAAGATAGTAGATAGAATTTGTGTCCTAGTAAACTGGTTAGAAAAACATTACTACATAATGAAGCCATACCGAAAGAAATTTGTGCAAGAAAAGGTTGTTGTGTAAAAGTGCTTCAACAGTGCCACGCTTGTACACCACCTCATCAATTCCACTCATTATATCTGGTAGAAGATCATAGCTGCCTTCAATGGTAAACTGAGCGTGATCGCAGAAGACAAGCCATATCCTTGCCATTGCAATCACAAGCGCCTTGATGAGCTTGCGTTTTGTGGATTGTTGTGGGCATTCTGTTATAATACAATCAGCCTTCTTTCCATGGATTCAGATGTACTTACAATGTGCAGGAATTCCTGAGATCGATAAAGCTGTGTCAAGGACTTTTTGAATCATATCTTGATGTTGTAAGCATTGGCATGGCACCATGAGTTATGTAAGCATTATTCGGTGGATTTCTCTTTTGGCAATCTGTAAGATATTGGAATTCAGATTGATTGGATCCTCATTGGATGCTGCTACTACTTCTGTGCTTGATGCTGCACTAGCAGGGGATAATGTTGGTGTTGGGGGTAGTCTGATGTTTCGCTGGCTCTTCAGAACATTTAATCTTGATGTTTCAACACTGGCAGCCTGCAAATTAATTATTAATTTGATGATTGGTTAATTGGTTGTTTGTACACACCTGAATCTCATTTGAGCAAATGCCCTCAGCTGATTGAGTTTCCCTGCCGTGAAGGGGATGGATAGCCAGTGTGAGCTGATTTTGTGACCCAGATGTAGGAGGGAATATAATGGTACTGGTTGGTGCTGTCGATGTCTGTGCATAAGTGGAATGTGCACCCAGTGCTATGATACTGGGGTCAAGCTCACCCTCATGGGTTGGTACAGCTCTATTCACATATCAGAGTGTGGCCATACCCCAGTCTCCATCTGTAAAATATCCTTCATTTGATATGAGAGGACCACTATAAGCTGATTCATCGTCATGGGAGTTATTGAACCTGTAAGACACATAAGTCATGTCCACATCATTATCAGACCTAATTGGATGCCATGATGAGCCTGAGTCTTCACCAAATTGTAACTGGTTTGCCCCAGAATGTTGCCAGGACAATGTTGGATTATCAAAGAGACGACCATGCAAAGTCCACTGATGCTTGTCTGGTGGAAATGATCTCGCTGTCTGATCATGAGATGGGAGGTATATGAGGTTCTGAGGAGCCTCTGTGTGGAATATCGGGTCTTGTGGTTGCTCAATGTTATTGTCACTCATGTTACCAATTACTTAACCAGCTACTGGCCTCTGATGCACCTAAGACAGTGAGATCAATCAATAGACATGATCAATAGACTGATGGACATACATTATATAGGTGCATGCATTGTTGATATGTTGTAGCCATGCTGCCTTGTGGTCAAGAGTAAAGGTCCAACAAATTCATATAAACAAACTTATATAAAGATATTTATGGCTAGCAATAACAACGGATACAAATGGGAAGGGCGATCATACATATTTAGAAGCTGAGGCCACAGGACACTCAGCATTAGAGTAATGTGTCTGTCCAATCATGTCAGCTCATACAGGCTTGCATGCCATACTGCCAACTTATCTCTGATTATTAAGTCACAATCACCTGATGGTCTTCATATACCAGGTCATCAGAGAAACTGCCTTCTGATCCTGAATCTGACTCTTCCCCATCCTTTGATACTTTATTGCTCACCAATCTGAATATGTCCTCACTGGCTATGTCCTTGCAGTTTTTCCCTACCTGTTCATTGAGTAAAGTAGTGATTTGATGCAACTGCATATCAGCCATGGTTAGCACAATGAGTTCATTGGCATATGCTGCATGGTGGTATGCAGCATGCTCATAAGCATCAATTCCATGGTTGGTTAGCACATCTGACATGTATCTCAGCTCCTGATTAGAATTGTGGAGCTCCTCCTTATGCTCTGCTTCAATTGCACAAAGAAGCTCTGCTTCTTTCTCCAAAGCATCAACCTCCATCTGTGTTGACATTACACGAGCGAGGATGAAGTTCTTGGAAGCCAATTTGGCTTTATACGCCTTGTGAATGACCATATCAGAGAGTTGGAATAAACCATGTTTGAACTCTTGCTCCCCCTATGGCAAGCTTGTTGGGTAAAAGTGGAGTGGTATATCAGTAGGTAAGCTACTGACCTCAACTATATCCTCAAATTCAAGTTTACCATGTAAAGAGCATAAACACTTCATGGTAAAACAGAGCTCTAGGAGGCAAGGGATCATTCAACATTTGTATGGCAAAACTCTGTTGTGCATAAGAGCCCTAGTGTCGATGGTGCACTGTCTACACATCGCATCTTCCTTGTCAACAACAGATCGAGGAGGTAATGAAGATGGGGAGCTTGTGGAAAGACTATCACCAAAGTGCTTCTGTGAGAACTTGGTGGGTGAGGTTGACTCGGTTTCAGAAGAGTATTGTTTACAGTCATATGGGCATGAGCGACAAGGTGATTGTAAAATATCAATAACAACAGGGGATGGACTGATCTTTGGGATATATTGGGGAGGGTTTGTAGAAGCCACTTGTGGATGCATAGTGAGATCCGATTCTGTTTATATCATATGGAAAACTTGAGCAAGAGGGCTGCAGAGTTTGAAAGACTTAGAGATTTTAACTCTGTTCTGACCTGTGGTATCACCAGCGGTCACACCACCACTTAATAGATCAAATTTCTCCAGATCATGCATGAGTTATCCTTTCTTCATCTCAGATTGGGGCCCTACTGGTAGAAGAGCCTGACACTGTCATAAGGGAGACATTTTTTTGCCCAGGATGTCATGCTAGTTTCCAGTCTCCATCAGCATTTGTTGAGCACCTGAACGCCAAACAATGTACCCTATCAAGTCCAGAGAATATTCCGATTCCCCCTGCTTTTTATAAATGACCCAGTGAGGAGATTTATGGATGATATCATCAGACTTCAGGATACCTTTATGGCAAAGGGCCAACACTTTTGGATAAGATGAAGGCTGATGAACACGAGCAGCACTGAGAACATGCTGTCTACTACCCCTTCATAGATAAAGGGAAGTGGGAGCTTGGAAAATTTCTTGCCAAAAATCTGACACAAATAGTGATCAATAAGTTTCTAAATCTGAGTTGGGTAGATGTGCTTATTGGCTTCAACATGTGACTACTGATATTAGCATAACTTTTAGTTCCAAAGCTGAGAAAAACCGGAGTTCAAGTCTGCTAACAAGCTACTTAGATGGATTAATAGATTCCCCACTAGGCCTGCTTAGAAATCCACAAGAATCGCATTCCCTGTCCTGACTGTCTGTCCCATAGAGCTCATCTGGCGTGATGCACAGGAGGTTGTAGAAGATATCTTTTCTAACCCAATTTTTGCAAACTACATGACTTTCAACCCCCATGTTGTGATGCGTGGTGCAGAGAGGGAGTATAGTGAGTTTTTCACAGGAAACTGAGCACATCACATACAGGTAAATGTTTACCAACGCTATCTGGATATTCCTTTTTACTTTTTTAAGGATCAACTCCCGGAGGGTGCAACAATCATTCTGATTATTGTTGCCTCTGACAAGACCCCTATGACAGGACATACTAGGGGACTTGAGATGTACCCGGTCTTCATCTCCATTGGCAACATTCAATTGGATGTCAGAATGCAAGCTACTTCCCATGCTTGGCGATGTGTCGCCTTCATACCTATACCCACTTTTGAGATTCATCCCGACTTTTAAACTCTGTGCAGCACCTATCTCTTCCACCAATGTATGGACATGGTATTCAAGTTACTCAAAATAATGGCCAAACTCAGCGCTGCAATGACTGATCCCCTCGGACACATTCGCAACTGCTACACTCCTCTCATTACCTATATCACCAATTTACCTGAGCAATAGCTCATTGTGTGCATTGCCAAGAATGCCTCTCCCATGACAACTGCCACCCTACTCTAGTTTGGTGACCCAGAACCTCATGATCCCCGCACTGGCTAGGCTATGCTCGAGCAGATTAAGCAACTGTGTGATGAGGTCAATCCATGGGACATTGTCAACTTCCAGAAGAAGGCAAAACTTATCAAGCTTCTTGGAGTCTACCTGCCATTCTGGCGAGACTGGAAGTTTGCAAATCCCACTTACTTTCTGAATGGTGAAATCCTACATACATGCCATAAGTTCTTTTTTGACCACATTCTTGCATAGTGCAAAGAGGTTACTGGCAAACATCTTCTCGACACCCAGTACAAAATATAGCATCGGCGCATCGGCATCAGGCACTTCAAATCGGGTATTTGCCATGTCAAACAGATGACAGGGCAGAAATATCGGGACATCCAGTGGACCATCGTCCCCATGATTGCAAAAGCTACTCCCAATACCACCCCACTATTCATCTATTGCATTTGATCCATGATTGAGTTTATCTACAAGGTACAGAATCCTGTCCACTCCAATGCTTCCATTGCCTCCATGGTAGAGGCACTGAAAGAGTTTCATGTGACTCAACATATCATTGTAGAGGCTGAAGCATGGCGGGGTGTGAGCAGGGTGAAGTTGGATTTCAATATTTCAAAGCTGGAGTTGCTCCAGAGCTTTGCATGCAATGTCAAGGACAATGGAACCCTTCTACAGTACAGTGCTGACATTTTGGAACATCTCCTGATTACTCATTGCAAGAATCCTTTTGAGCGCACTAGTTGACAGGCCAGCACATTTACCCAGCAAGTTGCAGCAATTCTTAACCGTGAGGAATCCATGCACTACTTTAACTTATACCATATTCTTCGCCTCTCACAGGCTCTAATTGAAAATGCCATCATTGCAGAGGACCATGAGATAACTACTATTGACCCAGCATTATTATTCATTTCCCATGTGGCTCCTGAGGAGTCACTTATGTTCAATGGTCCATGTGCTTTCTGCAATCATTTTTCAAACCCAAAGGGATTTATGCCATCCAATGGTGCTATAGCATTTCATATTATGGTTAAACTGGACCAAGTGGGACTACAAGTCACAGAGATGGAGGAAGCATATGGATTGCCACATGTGGTGCAATACATCGAGGCCTACATCAATGATGCCTTGGGAGGCATGTCAACAAATATCTGGAGCCCATCGACTGGCAAGGTGAACATATGGTACAAATTCCACATTCAGCAACACTCCTCATTTTGATCTCACTATTTATTGAAAAGTCAGGAGGTCTAGGCATATCCACATTCCCCAGGGCAACCTTTCAGTACTCAGGATGTGGTCCTTCTACATTACCCTAACATGGATGGTATTCTGGGTAAGGTCTCTTCTCTGTTGTTTTGTGCTATATTTATAATGTATTTACTCTAGATATTGCCCAAGTCAAAGCAGTTTTCACTCCCAAATCCCAGCATGAGCTTCCACACTATCTCACAGTAGCTCCCTTGCTCTATGTTGATTTTTTCTCTGTGCTTAAATCCCCCGAAGAAGATTAGGAGGGAGTAGGGTTGTATAGAGTGCAATGCCCTCCTACTCAAGTTGCCTGGAGTTTGAATGTGATTGTACTGCTGATGGAGATGGCACATGTACTGGAACTTGTTCCGGTCTTTGATTCCAAGATACCAGGAACTGAGGTATCCAGCAAGACGTGCTTACATACATACCAGCAGTACTATGTAAACTCTTTTACAGATAAGGAAACACACCATTCATTCAGTAGTTTCGCCAACTAGATCTGTAATGTTTGTAGTGCTTGTTATGATAAAGATTACTACCAGCATTATCTTTGCAACACTGATATGAGAGATTGGGAATATTACAATCAAATAATAGTCATGCTGTGGCAATTTCGCATCTCCACCAATCAGAAGTCTCCATCCCACAACCATAACCCCATGTAAGCTGCCAAACCTCTCCTAACCTAAGTGTTCATTTCAGCTATTGTGCAGATAAATATACTTGGGAACTCCAAATTGGAGCTCTGAAAAATATGTTGTGTATGTACGCTGTGCTAGGAATTTCAAAACGAGAGTCAAAGAGGTGCTCACTGAATTGGGAAGCACTGCTGCTTTTTTATTTATGCACGGAAAATCTATCAACTCATCTCGTGTGGAGGTCGCAGTTGTGGGAGAATGTGGCTGTCACATTTGACTAAAAGCTCTGAGCATATCCCAGAACAATATAGTCTAAGCATCACTGTCCAACATGTATCGATGCATTGACTTTATTTTTAGGTCTTGAATAACACTTTATGCAACTACTACATAGTGTAAGATTGCTGTAGCCCACAGTGGGGACAGTTGGTTGGCCAGGGGAGTGACTGAAGAACACAGTCAAAGATTTTTGCCTGTGGCCCAACACCACACACACTGTTCATCAATGTATTATTAATGAATGCATATGTAATTCAGCAGTAGCAGTGGCAACTAGTGATTCTGCAGCCTGGCCTGACCCCAAAGCCCCAGCTTGGGCCTGGCTTAGGGGGCTAGTGGCTTCATGAAATCACAAGCCAGGCTCCAGGACTTTAAAGCCCCTAAAGACGGCCTGGCTTGGCTCAAAAGCCTGAGCTTAGGCCCAGGCCATGGCTTGACATAAGGTGCTACCAAAATGCTTGGTACAAGATAAAATATAGTATATAGACTCAAAAATAAGCTATTTATTAATACTACCATCCCACTCATCCTTGGTCTCCCCATCATCATTGCCAGAATCTTGCTTATCATGCACCTCAGAAGCAAGCAAAGGATCCTCCAAGTCTTGAACCAGGACACTCAACCTTATACTATACTTTAAGAACTGAAGGACTTCCATGACATCGGCCTTGAGATGGTTGTGGCACTTGGTGGTGGTTATCCCTGCAGATGAAAATGCATGTTCTGACAATATGGAACTAGCCATAATAGGGAAAAAGTCCCACACTAGGGATCCCCACACTGGGTATTGTGTGGAATGCATTTCCTACCACTGCACAATGGTGATGTCACTGAGATGTTCCCACATGTTGAGGTAGTTATGGAAACCTTGCAGCCATGGGCATGTGGGATTACCACCACACTTGCTACTCTGGTTCCAGCTAATTGTGTCCTTGTTCTCGCCATTACTCTTGTTGTTAATATCAGACCCCAAAAGGGCATTGAGTTTGGGATTGCATGTTGTGATGTGACATTTATGGTCTGTGTGCTATGGGGTATTGATATCAGAGTTGTACATCACATAATAACATTCCTTGTACTGTTGGATTTGTTAATAGAGAACATGATTGAGAAAAAAATAACTTACAATTAATTCGGCATGCTTTATTGCTTTATTTGCAAGCTGTTCATCCCAATTGGCATGGATGTAGTCAAGCTTTTGATGAGAATCAAGAACTATAGAAAGAAAGCAGGTGTCAGATAGGTATGACATATTGCAAGACCACTTACTTATTGCTATGATATGCATGTTGGACATTGCTATACACTTATAGTAGTGGGATATTTTTTGTACCCCTGCTTCAAGTGTGGCACTGAATTTCATAAACTTCTTGCTCTTTGTGTGCAATGACCATGCTTTGTATAGCATCTCCAAAGCTAGGAGGGCTGTGTTATGCCTGGCTGGGAATCAGGTATGAACTCAAAAGCAGAGGCAAAGAATTTGAGTAAAAGCTCAACAGAGGTTCCCTATTGATGGGATGAGGGTTACCCTGTGGTAAAGGGTCAAGGATTTGAACAAGAGTTTGACAAGGAATGGCCAAAGATAAATACAGCCCAGAGTGACTCAGGCAGCACTTACTTAGAGAGTAGAGTAAAGACTTGCAGAGAGGATAAATGGAGGTTAGATTGAGTAGATCTAATGTGAGGAACACAGTAGACTACTAAGAAGTTTATATATGTGAAATGAATGAAGATGACTAAGCAATGAAAATGAATGGAAATGGAGAAAATGCTTGGTCACCATATAGGTGCAGGGTGTGCAGGAGAAGATAGAAGCACTGATATAGGGAAAAGGAAGCCCTAGGATAAGGGTATGGAATGTATTAGAAAGTAAGAGATAAAGGGTTTGAAAGTGGAAATAGATCACAAGAACCACTGGGATTCAGGGTTAAAGGAAGATTGGAGTGGGAAAGATCCCAGGACGATCTTGGGTAAAAAGGAAATGGAAAAATAAGTGAGTCACAGGAGTATTCGAATGCATGACCTTGTAAAGTAAGGGAAAAAACATAGATATGATAGTGAATAGACACAATAGTAAAAGGTAAAGGTAAAAGGTAAAGGAAAAGATGAGTTATAATATTACTTCCCAATTACATAGCAAGTCCACGATGTAGCCCTTCAGAAATCCATGTTGTGATGGCTTAGGGAGCTGGTCACATTGGTATATGTGGTCTTGTCCCATACATTGTTGGAGTCAATGTTGGGATCATTAGAGGTAAAGGGTGACAGAGGCCAGGTCTGTGCAGGGCAAGAGGGGCATGTGGCACAGGAACAGTGGCTAGGTGGGGAAATGTAACAAGCAGGAGGTGCACTGTATAAAGATAAAGAGAAGGAGACCAAGCAGGTGAAGACAGGGGAGGATACCAGATGGCATATAGGGCAGCATGATAGCAAGTGACCTGGAGCCCAGATGTTGCAGCCAAGGCATTGATATCACTGGCAGTTGACATAGATATGCCCAAGGCAATGGCAATTGAAGTATACCTTAGAGTAACACAGGTGATCAGGGGTGAGCAGTATAGTATAATGACCCCTGGTCCAGATGGCTTCTGCACATTCAATAGCAGCTAGCTTGCAAGGGATTAATGATTTGGAAGAGGCTTCTGGGGAAGAATGAATGGTCATGCAACTGGCACATGTGATAAGAGTAGTGACATGGGCAAGATGGAGTTCTTCTAGATAGTGGTCTATATCTTCCAAGAATTCTGTTATCCCAAGTTAGTGCATAATGGCAACAAGTGCTCCCGTGATGTGGATATGGATTCCTTGAAGTTAGACTGCCTGAAATGCCTATTTAGCTTGGGAGGCTCTATTAAGATAAACAGTGAAGAGGGAAAGATGGGCAATTTGTAAGTAGGCTTGGTACAAAAGGAATAAAGGTGAATTCATATCTAAGTGGGAAGCAATAGGAGTAGCAAGCCTAGAGCTTATAAGCATGGTGTGAAATGAATGAATGCATGCTGTGGCTGGGAGGAGTTCTTCTTCTATGAGAGGGATAGAGCCATGTAACCTAGGAAGTGGTGGTGGGGTGACATTGTTATTCCATGTCTCTGGGGTAACTAGGGTAACAAAGATAATGGGATTGGAGTCAACCAGGGAGGAGGGACATGAGATGTCATTGACGATAGGAGTGGGGGATAAGAAGATGAGGGATGAGGGAGCAAGGCTAGAGGGGAATGTAATAGAAGATATGAGTCTGAAATTAAGAGGGAATGGTAGGGAAGGCAGTAGAGTGTTGTTTTTTATATTCCTTGAGGGTGGACTGTGAATGCTTCAAGTCCCATTCAGAGACCCAAGAGTCATCTGATACAGAGTACCCTTTCTAGCAGATTAGGAATAACTGACTCCTTACCATTCCTCTATGCTGCAGAATCTTTTTGATTTCATATTCTTCTTTACTATCTATTAGGTCTGGTAGAGGAGTGGGGAAATTGCTTCTGTGAATCTGGGTTTCCTGATATGGGGTAAGAAGGAAAGTGTGGAATACAGGGTGGATCTGCCATATTGGTGGGAGTCAAAGTTAATAGGCTATGGGAGTTATAATCTTAGTGATGGTAAAGGATCCTTCCCATTTGGGTATGAATTTAGGGTTGGAGATAGAGCGTTTCAGGTTTCACACTTCAAGCCATACCTGATTACCTTTTTGGAATGGGGTGAAGGGTTTTCTACTTCTGGCATTTATGACCTGTCAAGCTAGGTCATGGGTGATAATGACCTTATCTCTAATCTAGAAAAGGTATTTCAGATAGTCAGTGATAGCAAGATTAGTTGTTTCAGGGAAGACGGAAGGGAGTGCTCTAGGTTCATAGCCCATTATGAGGTAAAGTGGGGATTACTGAGTAATGGAGTGTGGTCAGTGATTGTGAGTAAATTCTGCATAAGTAATTGAGTCTGCCCATGTCAAAGGGTAATCTCTATAGAAGATGTGGAGGTAGATTTCGACTTCCTGGTTGACTTGTTCAGTTTCACCATCCATTTGGGGATGATATGCTGTTGAGAGGGCAAGGTTATATTTGAGAAGTCTGCCAAGTTCCTTGGCAAAGGAAAACATGAATTGGGTTCTCAGTCTGAAATTAGTTTGTTGTATAGTTCAAAGCAGAGGTAAACTTTATGGAAGAAGAGGGTTGCAATGCCCTCTGCTGTTACTGTGGAAGTGATAGGGCAGAGAATTACCCCCTTAGTAAGCCCATGGTTGACCATGACCAATAGGGTATTGAAGCCAGTCGACAGGGAGAGGCCCATAATGAGGTCACAGGAGACCTGTTAAAAGGGATGAGAGGTATATAAGGGAATACTGCAAAGCAGAGAGGTGGTTGGGTAAGTGATTAACTTGTTCTGCTGGCAGATAGCACAGCCTTCCACAAAGGAGTGGACAAAGGTGGCAAGACCTGGCCACCAGAATTCTGAGACAATGAGTTGGCATGTTTTAAGGAAGCCAGGGTGGTTAGTGGAAGGGTAATTGTGGCATTGGGCAATAATGTCTTAGTGAAGCAAGGGGATAGGGGGAACATAGACATGGTTTTGGTAAAAGAGAACACTATTAGCAGATTGTCAGTTAGCGAGGCAGGAGCAAAGGGCAGCAGGAATAGAAGAGTCAAGTGAGCAGAGAATGTGGAGGGCAAAGGGATCACCAGCAGATGCTTTTGTGATCTGAGATTGAAGAATGATGTCAATTGGTGCAACAAAAAGGAAAGGGATTAGCAGGGTGACACTAGCATTGTCATCAGTGTCAGGTGCAAGGTTGGGTTGCCAAGACAGGGCATCTGGCCTGGCAAGGAATTTGCCAGGGACATGAATCATCTTGAGTTCAAAGTCAGCAAGGTCAAGCAGCCAGCAGGCTTGCTGGTAGTTGAGGGTTTGGGCAGAATAAAAAAAGATAAGGTTTTTATAATCAGTGAAAACCTGCATGGGGTGGGCGATGCTGTGAAGATACTATCACCAAGCCTTGAGGGCATGGGAAATGGTGAGAAGTTTATAGTCATAGATATTGTAATTTCACTCTGTAGGGAAAAAGGATTGGGAAAGGTAAGAACAGGGATGCCATTCCCTGTTGGCATCAGCTTGGAGGAGGATTACCCCAGATGCAAATTTGGAAACATTGGTGGCAATAGTGAAGGGGCTGGAGAGGTCTAAAAGTTGCAGGACTGGTCAGGTGAGGAAGAGGGATTTAAGGCAGTCAAACACTTGTTGACAGTTGGGTGACCAGTCCCAGGGGCAGTTCTTGTGTGTGAGATCAAGAAGGGGGCATGCTATATTCAAGTAGTTATGGATAAACCTCCTGTAGAAGTTAGCAAAACCAAGAAAGGAGCAGACATCTTTGACTTTCACCAGGGCTGGCCATTTGGCAATCCTGTCAAGTTTGACTGTGTCCATGGCGAGTTGGCCCAGTTTGACAATCATGCTGAGGTAGTTGACTTCCATGGCAGCAAAAGTATACTTCTCAAGTTTGAGGTATAAGTCCAGCTCTTCCATACATTGCAAGATGCACTTTGTATAGGCTTTGTGGGTGGTCATGTCTGGGAAGAAGATAAGTAGGTCATCCATATAGATTACTAGCCACCCTTCTGCAATCATGTCCCAGAAGGAGTTGTTCATAAATTGTTAAAACATGGTGAGGGAGTTGGATAATGTTACACTTGACCCAGATAGAGGCAAGCATAGACTCAAAAACAAGATTACCCTAAAACCTAGGGTCAAGGGAGTAAGTGGTGAGTTTGCAATAAAGAGCCAAGTGGTATTGCTGACAAGGGTCAAAGGTTCAAATGATAGTTTAACAAGAAATGGCCAGATGTATAAGTGGCCTGTTGTATAAGTGGCCTGTGGTCAAAGGCAGTGTTCACTTAGAGAGTAGAATGGAGACTTGCAGGAGGGACAAATGGAGGCTAGATTGAGTAGATCTAACATGAGGAACACACTAGTCTACTGGAAGGTTTATATATATGAAGGAAAGAGAAATGACTAAGTGGTAGAATAGAATGGAAATTGAAAGAATGCTTAGTCACTGGAAGGGCACAGGGTGTGGAAGAAGCAAGAAGACTGATGTGGGGAAAAGGAAGCCCTTTGGGTAAGGGTATTGAATGCATCAGGAAGTCTGGGATAAAGGGTAAGAAGACTGATGTGGGAAAGAGGAAGCCCTTTGGGTAAAGGGTATGGAATGTATCAGGAAGTCTGGGATAAAGGGTAAGTAACTAAATGGGAAAGATTGGATTGGGAAAGATCCCAGGATGATCCTGGGACATAGAAGTATATGTGAATAATTGGAGCATGGGAGTATTTAAATGCACAACTCCACAGAGTAAGTCAAAGAAAAGAAAAGGAAAAAGAAAAGTATAGGGGCGAGAATGAACACAGTTGTAACATTACCCCTATAGTATATAGCAAGTCCACAACACAGCTCTTTAGAAATCAATGGAGTAGTGGCCTGGGGATCCAGTCATATTGGCATAGGCAGTGTCATCCCATATATCATCTGAGTCGATGTTGGGATCATTTGACATGACTGGGAAATGGGGGCAACATGGAAGGGAGTAAGAATAGATAAAAGAGTTGGTATGGTGGTGAGAAGACAGAGGGGGAACATAGTGGGCAGGAGGCATGCTGGAGGATAAAGAGAAGGAGGCAGTAGAACATGCAGATAGAGAAGCTGGGTCATGGTGTTGAGGACAGTGAGAGGCTAGGTGACCAGGAGACCACATGGTACAAGTGGGACATTGATACCAAGGGCAGTTGACATAGATGTGCCCTAGGTGTCAGCAGCTGAAACAGCTATTGAAGTAATGTGGGTGAGCAGGGGTTAAAGGAATCTGATGGTGGCTGCTGGTCCAGATTGCTTCTGTGCATTCCAAGGTGGCTAACTCTAAAGGAGTTAATAAGGTAGATGATACCTCAGAGGTCATTGTGAGGGATAGGCATTCCATCTGTGAAATGACTGTGGTAGCTCAAGCTAGCTGCAGTTCTTCTAAGTAGCAGTCAATGTCTTTGATAAATTCCACCATTCCGAGTTGATGCATAGTGGTGATAATGGCTTCTTCCACATGTGTATGAATTCCTTGGAGCTAGATGGCCTGGAAAGCATGCTCTGCCTGCAAGACATAGTTAAGATGGAATGCAAATAAGAGGAGACATGAAATCTGGGGATAAGCTTGATATAAAAAGAATAACAGGGAATTCATATCTAAGTGGGATGTGATGGGGGTGGCAAGGCAAGAACTAGTAAGGGAGATGTGGAGGGTATCAAGCTGCCTACCATCAAGGGTATCATCATGAAGAGGGTGAGTGAATTGCAGTAAATTAACTGAGCATACACAGTTTTTGGTGAATAGAAGCTTATCCAAGAGCTTTGGGGAGTCTTGGGGTTCTTCGGTTGGTAATAATGTTTTGGAGAGGTCAGGGGATGGCCACAACCCTGGCAAGGGTGGCAGAGTGATGGCATTTCACCATATTTCTGGGGTGAGAGGTGTGACAAATCTAATAGGGGAGTGGGGTGGTGGGGATGATAGTTGGGAAATATCATTAACTACAGGATGAGGAGATAAAGGGAATAATGGAGATGAAGTGAGAGAGAAAGGTGAAGAAATGGAAGTCATGGTATTACTATGAAGTTAAGAGGGATTGGAGGAAAAGGTCAACAGGTATCATTTCTTATAGTCGTTGAGAGTAGACTGCAAATGTTTAAGGTCCCATTCTAGGATCCAGGAGTTGTCCTCAATGGAGTAACCCTTCCAGCAGATCTGGAAGAAGCAACTCCTCACAGTTCCTTTATGCCACAGGATTTTCTCAATTTCATACTCTTCCTCACCATCTATTAAATCTGGAGATGGAGCAGGGAAATTGTGTCTATGAATTTGATTTTCATAATAAAATGTGAGAAGAGAAGTGTAAAACACAGGGTAGATCTTCCAAGTCTTTGGGAGATGGAGTTGATAGGCTATGGAAGAAATAACCTTAGTAATGGTAAAGGGTTCTTCGTGTTTTACTGTGAATTTTGGGTTGACAATGGATCTTTTCAGATTTTGGGCTTCTAGCCAAATGTGGTCCCCCTTTTTGAATGGGGTGAAGAGTTTCTGCATTCTGGAGTTTATCACTTGGCAGGCTAAGTTGTGTGCAGTAATCACTTCATTCCTGATTTGGAAAAGATATTTCAGTTGATTTTCAACTGTGGGGTTAGTTGTCTTGGGGAGGATAGAAGGGAGTGCATGGGATTTATACCCCATCATGAGGTAGAACAAGGAGTGCCAAGTGACTGAATGAGGGTGGTAATTGTGGGCAAACTCAGTATGAGTAATTATATCTGCCCAGGTTATTAGGCAGCTGCCATAAAAGATTCAGAGGTACATTTTAATTTCCTGGTTTACTCGTTCCATTTCCCTGTCAGTTTGAGGGTGATATGCAGTGGAGAGGGCAAGGTCATATTTGAGCAACTTGCCAAGTTCCTTGGTGAAGAAGGAAGCAAATTGGGGACCTTGGTCTAATATTAATTTGTTATGGAGGCCAAAGTGGATGTATACTTTGTGAAAGAAAAGAGTGGTGATGCCTTCCATAGTCACTGTAGATAGAGTAGGGCAAAGAATTATCCCCTTAGTAAGCCCATGGTCAACCATGACCAAAAGGGCATCAAACCTGGAAGACATGGGAAGCCTAGTGATGAGGTCACAGGAGAGCTTGAAAGGGGTGGGATACTTGTGAAGGGATAGCAAACAGGGGAGGGATAGTGGGGTAAGTATTGGCCTTGTTTTGCTAGCATATGGCATAGCCATCCACAAAGGTGTGTATAAAGGAGGTAAGACCCAGTCACCAGAAATCGGCAGAGACCAGTTGACAGGTTTTGAGGAAGCCAGGGTAACCAGTGGTCAGGTAATCATGGCAGTGGGAAATGATGTCATGGTGGAGGGAACCAGAGAAAGGAATGTAGGTGTGGCTGCAGTAGAGGAGAAGGCCAGCAGTGGACTGCCAATCTGTGAGGTAGAGATGGAGGGTAAAAGGGATGCCAAGGGAGAGGCTCTGGAGGATCTGGAGCACAAGGGAGTCAGACACAGTGGCGGTGGAGATATGGAACTGAAGGGTAGTGTTGATGAGAGTGACAAAAAGGGATGGAGAAAGCAGTGTGACATGGGAGTTATTGGTGTTGGAGAAGAAGATTAGTAGGTCATCCATGTAAATTACCAGCCACCCTTCCATGATCATATCATGGAAGGAGTTATTCATAAATCACTGAAAGGTTGTGGGAGAGTTTGAAAGTCCAAAGAACATTACTGTGGGTTTAAATAACCCTTTGTGCATAATAAATGCTGCTTTCCATTGGTGTCCATCTTTGATACAGACGTTGTTGTAACCCCATCAGATATCAAATTTGGTGAATAACTTGGCATCACATAATTTATCCATGAGGTCAGAAATGAGAGGTAGTGGGTAAGCATCTCAGACCATATGTTCATTTACATATTAGTAATCCTGGCAAGGTTAGAGTTTCCCATCCTTCTTTTTGACAAAGAAGAAGGGAGATGCTTGAGAGGAGTTTGAGGGGTATATTTTTCCTGATTTCAAATTCTCTTCTAGGAAATCCTTGGTTGCTTGGTGTTCTTTGGGATTGAGTGGATACATCTTCCCAATCTTGGGTACAAAAGTATCATCTAGATTAATTTTGTGGTCATAAGATCTAGATAGGAGCACATGGTCAGTGGCTTCTTTTGAGAATACTGAGACAAAATTGTTGTATTCCAGGGGCAACGTCATCTTGGGTTTGATTTTCTCAGCTTCTGTGGCAAGTTCTATTGCCATGGTTAACCTGGTAATGTAAGGAGATCCAAGAGGAGAGAAATGATTACCATATCTTGTGATATGGTACATGTGTTGGTTGTGGAGGGCTTATTGAACATATTGATCCTCATTCTTGTGTCCTAAGAAGGGGTGGAGGTGTTGATTGTTGACTGTGTGGATGAAGTGATGCTTTGGCAGGGGGAAGGGGAAGGCTGTGAAGAATGCGACAGGGAATCAGTTAAAAGGAAATTTATATCCAATGAGGTGATCCTGATAGAGTTTTACTGACTCGTTGGTGGACTCTTTGAGGGTAATTGTCTCTTGGGCCCAGTCAATAACAGGATTGACCTTTTGAAGCCAAGAAAGGCCAAGGATGACATTCTTGTCCCCACAGGTCAAGATGTGGAATAATACTGAGCTACAAATACCATTGATAGAGATGAACAGGGTGCATAAGTGGATTACCTTTCCATTGGCATTACAGGAGGAGTCTGTGTTATGAACATAGAAGGGTTGAGAGAGTTTTTTGAGGGGAATTTGATAATGTTGAATGAAGTGACAGTCAATACAGTTGATTTGGGCTCCACTGTCAACAAGGGTGGCAGTTTTAATGGTTTTCATTGATTGTGCAAGTACAATTTGCAGCAGGATTTGCATATTGGTGGATAATCATATTGTTATACTTTCAATGGCAGGGAAGGTAGACATCATACTACATTCCTGATCTAAAAATTCAGAGTGGAGATTCCCTTGTCTTCTTTTTCATCATTATCAACTTTAATCAACTTAGGTAACTCCTTGTCCTTCTCCACTTTCCTTGTTTAGGCTTTTTGTAATGATCACAATTTGTTACTTGTATTTATTTGCTACACTTTTGTACACTTTTGTATTTTTACTACACTTTTATATTCGTTTATGCTTTTCTTTTGTTATCTTATCTTATCAGTCATTCACTTAGTCATTCATTATCTTATCTATTCGGATAGATCCGAGATCTACTGAGATATCACTATAGATTAGGTTATTTATTACCTAGATCTCAATCATATCACAGATCTATATATATATTTAGACTCACATCTAGATTTGTTATTCATCTAGATTTGTTATTATCCCTGGGGAATCCCTTGGATAAGTCTAGATCTTAGATTCCATTTCTCTATTTAGTTTATAACTCATATTATATCTGAGATCTATTGGACTCGCATCTCTTTACCCAGTGCTCTTTGACCTTGGCTTACTGGTTACTTCCTTATCCTTATTTAGTTTAGTTTTCTATTTCATTTATGGTCCGTGTGCAGGCTCTGGTAGTATATAAAGTAGGTTACTACCATGTATATTACCTAAGCTTGGAATTCTTGATTCTCACTCTTTCCCTCAAGTGTGATTCAGTCCACTTCAACATTCAAGTCCTTTCACTTTTCCTTGTTGATTAGTGTGATGGCAAAGAAAGGGCACACAGTGCTAAGGTATCCTGGCTTACAGCAGTGGAAGCAAAGCTTCTTCTCAATACAGTGCTTCCATTCTTCTGGTATTAACTTTCCCACATGTACAACATCTATGTCCATGGCATTGGGGTCTTTTGTTTCCTTTGGCTTGGTTAGGATAAAATGATGGTATGTTTCTTTTGAGGACCTTCATTTTTCTATCTCTCTAGTATGCTCCCATTGAGTGTTGAAGTAGGTGGCCTTCTCATACCAAGCCGTAATGGTGCTGAGTTTCTTGTCCATGGTAATGATCCTGTGCATCAGCCAGGTAGGTAAACTGGAGGAGTAATACCCAATGAGAACATTGTTATCACTGATCTGTGAAAGAGCAACTTTATTCTTGAACTCCAGGGTATAAGCTTCTAAGGTCATCTTCTTCAATACTTTGGCAGTGGAGAGCCATGCAATGACATTGGTAATGGTGTTGGTGGTCTTGAAGGCTTTCTTGAACTTGGTAATGAAGTCCATGAAGGTTCCCAGGGTAATGTGGGAGCCAGAGATGGCCTTAATGTGGAAGGTGGTGGCCCAATCAACAGCCATTCCCTTGATCATATAGGAGAGCACAAAGATGACTTGTTTAGAGTTGGTATTGTAGACCTGTTGATTCACATGAAGATACAACCAGACCGAATTAATCCAGTTGATGGCAGTAGTGGCAGACCCATCATAGTATTCAGATACAGTGATGCAGAGTTCGGTGGATTTTGCAGTGTGGGACATTGTGGGAAAAGAAGATAGTGGGGGTGGTTGTGGTGCAAGGTGCAAAGAGCTAGGAACCAGCTGGGCCAGGAACAGAGGTGGCTAAGTGTTTACTGGTGTAGGTGACAGTAGAGTTGGTATTCATGGGAGGTGAAGTGTAGCAAAGAGATTGTGCAAGAGATTACAGATAGGATTGGCAGCCCTAAATCTGGGGTCAAGGGTAACGTTTAAGTCATCAGACTCAGCAGAGGATTTGGTATGGGACTCAGGGGTGGGTTCATGGTCAGAGAGCTCCTTGTTGCTAGCACTTTTACAAAAGGATCTCCACCAGCTGTAGTTGTCTGAGAAAGATATGGTAAGAGACTATATCAGAGATAGCTCCTATGGAACTTTAGATCTTTTGTTACGCTTGACCCAGATAGGGATGGGCATAGACTTAAAAACAAGATTACCCTAAAACCTAGGGTCAAGGGGGCGAGTGGCAAATTCATGATAAAGAGCCAAGTGGTGTTGCCAATGAGAGTTGAAGGTTACCCTATAACATAGGGTTGAAGGTTCAAATAATAGTTCAATAAGGAATGGCCAGATGTATAAATGGCCTGTGGTCAAAGGCAATATTCACTTAGAGAGTAGAATAGAGACTCGTAGGAGAGACAAATGGAGACTAGATTGAGTAGATCTAACATGAGGAACACAGTAGTCTACTGGAAGGTTTATATACATGAAGGAAAGAGAAATGACTAAGTGGTGGAATAGAATGGAAATGAAAAGAACACTTAGTTGCTAGAAGGGCACAGGGTGTGGAAGAAGCAAGAAAACTGATGCAGGGAAAAGGAAGCCCTTTGGGTAAGGGTATGGAATACATCAGGAAGTCTGGGGTAAAGGGTAAGAAGACTGATGTGGGAAAAAGGAAGCCCTTTGGGTAAAGGGTATGGAATGTATTAGGAAATCTGGGATAAAGGGTAAGTAACTAAATGGGAAAGATTGGATCAGGGAAGATCCTGGGATGATCCTAGGACATAGAAGTATATGTGAATAATTGGAGTGCAGGAGTGTTCAAATGTGCAACTCCATAGAGTAAATCAAAGAAAAGAAAAGGAAAAAGAAAAGTATAGGGGCAAGAATGAACACAGTCATAACAGATAATCCAAAGAATATTATTATGGGTTCAAACAACCCTTTGTGCATAATGAATGCAGCCTTCCATTGATGTCTGTCTTGATTTGGACATTGTTGTACCTCCATTGGATGTCAAATTTGGTAAATACTTTGGCATTGTGGAGTTTATCCATAAGATCTGAGATAAGGGGTAGTGGGTAGATATCATGTATAGTGTGTTCATTGACATAATGGTAGTCTTGACAGGGATATAGTTTTCCATCTTTCTTTTTGATGAAGAAGAAAGGGAAAGCCTGAGGAAAGTTAGATGGGCAGATTTTTCCTGATTTCAGGTTTTTCTCTAGGAAATCTTTGGTGGCTTTGCATTCCTCTGGGTTGAGGGGATAAACCTTCCTGATCTTTGGGGTAAAGGAACTGTCAAGGTTAATCTCATGGTCATAAGGTCAGAATGGGGGTACATGGTCAGTGGCTTTCTTTGAAAATACAGATACATATGCTAAGTATTCCAGAGGTAGGGTGATCTTTGGTTTTATTTTTTCTGCCTCTACGGCTAATTCAGTTGCTGTAGTTAATCTAGAGACATAGGAGGATCCAAGGGGTAAGAATCAATTTCCATATCATATAATCTGGTATATATGTCAATTATAGATGGCATTGCAGATATGTTGGTCTTTGTCAATCCTTATATTGGTCTTTGTCAATCCTCCTGAGGTATGAATGGAGGTGTCAGTTCATGACAGTGTGAACATTGTGATGTTTTAGCAGAGGGATGAGGTTTTTATGGGCCATGGGAAATCTATCCAATGGGGATTTGAATTCATGTACTTAATGATAGAGTTTGGTGGATTCATTGGTGAATTCTTCTAGAGTTAGGGTTTTGGCTGTCCAGTTAATGGTGGGGTTGACTTTTTGGAGCCAAGGGAGTCCTAGGATGATATTCTAATTGCCACAGGTGAGAATATGAAAAGTTACAGAGCTGAATATTCTGTTAACAGATATAAAGAGGGTACAGCTATGGGTTGCCTTGCCATTTGTATTGCAAGAGGAGTTGGTGTTCTGTGCATAGAATGGTCTAGCAAGCTTTTCTAGGGGAAGACAGTGGTGTTGGGTGAAATGACAGTTGATGCAGTTGATCTGGGCTCTACTGTTGATGAGAGTGGTAGTATCTATGACTCTCATCAAAGGTGATAATATGACTTGAACAGGAATTTCCATATTGGTGGTTGATCATATTGTTATACTTTTGATTGTGGGAAAAACAGGCATTGTTGTGCTTTTCTGATTTAAAAACCCAGTATAGCTATCTCTCAATCTCCCTCATCTTTATTGTCTTCTATGTTTGGAAGTTCTTTGGCTTTCTCAACCTTCCTAACCTTCTTTGGCTGGTCCTTGGTGATTGCCATCATACCAAAGTGGGGGCATGCAGAGCTAATGTGTCTGGGTTTCCAGTATCTAAAACATAGCTTCTTTTCAATATACTATTTCTTTTCCTCCAGTGTCATCTTTCCCACATGTATAGCATCTATGTCCATGGTGTTGGGGTCCTTCATTTCCTTTGGTTTGATGGGAATGAAGTGGTAATAGGTGGTTTTCAAGAATTGCCACTTCTCTATTTCCTTGGCATGCTCCCATTGGGTATGAAAGTACATGGCTTTCTTGTACCAGGTAGTAATGGTGGATAACTTTTTGTCCATGGTGATAATCCTGCACATTAGCCAGGTGGGTAAGCTGGAAGAGTAATACCCTATGAGAACGTTGTCATCTATGATCTGCAACAATGCTACCTCATTTTTGAATTTGAGGGTATATACATCAAGAGTGAGTTTCTTGAACACATTGGCTGTAAAGAGCCAGGCAATGGTGTTGGCTATAGTGTCTGTGGTTTTGAATGCTTTTTTGAAGTCCAAGATGAAATTGGCAAAGGTTCCTAGATTAACATGGCTGCTAGAGATGACTTTGATATAAAAGGTCATGGCCCAGTCCATGGCCATTCCCTTGGTCATATAGGATAGTGTGAAGACAATCTACTTGGAGTCATTGTCATATACCTGTTGGTTAACATGGAGATATAACTGGACTGAATTGATCTAGTTAGACATAGTAGTAAGTGACCCATCATAGTGCTTGGGTATAGTGATCTAAAGTTCAGTGGGTTTAGTATGGGACATGGTGGGAAATGAGGATAGGGGCAGTATTGGTGGCAGGAAGTGGGGATTGATGACAGGGAAGTGCAGTTATTGGGTGGCTATGGGAGTTAGGAATGGGGGTATTGGTATTTGCAGAAGGTAAAGTGTGGCTGAGAGATTATGCAAAAGGTTAAGGATAAAGTCCAGTTCCCTAAAGCAAGAATCAAGGTTGACATTTAAATCGTCAGACTTAGAGATGTCAGGGGTAGGATCAGAGTGGGACTCAGGGGTATTTTGATGGTCCGAAAGCTTCTCGTTGCTAATGCCATTGCAGAAGGCTCTCCACTAGCTGTAATTGTCTAAGAATGAAATAATGGGAGACTATACCAGAGATAGCTCCTTGGAAATATGTTAGACCTTTTGTTATGCCTAGCTGGGAGTCAGGTGTGAACTCAAAAACAGAGGCAAAGGATTTGAGCAAAAGCTTAACAGAGGTTCCCTATTGACAGGATGAGGATTACCCTGTGTGGAGAGTCAAGGGTTCAAACAAGAGTTCGACAAGGAATGGCCAAAGATGAATATGGCCCAGAGTGACCCAGGCAGTGCTCACTTAGAGAGTAGAGTGAAGACTTACAGAGGGGACAAATGGAGATTAGATTGAGTAGGTCTAACATGAGAAACATGGTAGACTACTGAGAAGTTTATATATGCAAAATGAATGAAGGTAATTAAGCAGTGAAAATGAATGGAAATGGAGAGAACACTTGGTCACCATATGGGCATAGGGTACATGGGAGAAGATAGAAGCACTAATGTGGGGAAAAGGAAGCCCTTGGGTAAGGGTATGGAATACATCAGGAAGTAAGAGGTAAAGGGTTCAGAAGTGGAAATAGATTATGAGAATCACTGGGATTTGGGATTAAAGGAAGATTAGTGTAGGGAAGATCCCGGGATGATCTTGGGTAAAAAGGAAATGGAAAAATAAGTGAGTCATGGGAGTGTTCAAATGTGTGACCTTATAAAGTAAGGGAAAAGACATAGATATGATAGTGAATAGATATAATAGCGAAAGGTAAAGGCAAAAGGAAAAGAAAAAGATGAGTTGTAACAGGCTGTGTATAGTGTAGATCCCTGCTCTGTTGAGAATGCATGTTGAGCATTTTCTGCAAACTAATATGAATAGCATCACGTCAGTATGTAATGAAAGAAAAAATAACAATAATGTACCACAAGGGCTAGAAGGAGACAGACTTGGTCCCACTCCTCCTCTGATAACCAGAGCCCCAGGACTTTGCAGTGCTTCTCTGGATTGTTCCCATAATCTTTGAATGCAAGCTGTTTAATAAAAGTGTTGACATCCTATATTAATATCAGCAAGTGTAAGCACACAAACATCATCAGATATGCTTACCTCTTTGAGTTTGAGTGCATGACTAAGCATGTTGAATGTTAAGGACCATCAGACTTTCATATCAAGGATGAGTTGCAATGGGAGAGAGCATGTCTGAATGGTCTTGAATAATTCTTTGTGCTATGCTGATAAATGAGTCTAAGAAGAATACCTGTTAGTGTCTTGGCAAATCCAATTACATATAAGAGTATCTACCTTGACAGAGATGGTGCAAACAACGCCAATCAGGTCTTGATTCTCACCATTGCTCAGGATAACAATGTCAGCATCAGGTAAGGAAGGATCATAATGTTTTGATGCACTATATGTTGCAAGGAATGTCTATGTCACAAGATTAATGACATGGGCCATATAGCTTGATAGACACATGTAATAGTCAATATATGTGGTTGCCAGCTATTATGATCAGGACCAACTTACTGTAATTATTGCTTTTCCCCATCAAAGGGCTTACCCATCTCGAATGTCAGAAGATACGTAAATTCTGTCATTATTGTAGTATGACCAGGCACCTTGATCCTGTTGGGAGCATGTGAGACAATGTTGAGCAATCTTTGGAATATTGGATGCTCCATGCAATGAATAGGCTATAGTATTGTTTATTAGTGAGTTAATTGTGATTGGTGAAATCACTTACCTGGTCTGTTGCAACAAGTTACTTGAGAGCAGTATTGCAAAATGCAGACTCTGAATATTGAACAATTGTGCCTGCCAGTATGAGATGACTGTCAAGGGAAGGTTGCCTACTGATGCTGGCACTGGATGAGGTGGTATCATGCTGACAAGCTTCTTTATCTCGGTGACATTTGGTGTCCATGGGTAACATAGATGTGAATCCATTATCAGCGGCCCACTTCTGATATATTTCCTCGTGGGCTGCTTTCTGGTAATGCCACAATATAGTTGTTTGGTCAATGATAGTGATGTGCTTTTTAAGTTGTTTGCTAGTACATAGATGGTTAATGAAAGTTTGATAATGCAAAGAAAAGGTAATATACCTACAAGTGTTACAATCTCAAACCTTCTTGTCATCCAAGTTAAGGTATGGAGCAGAGAAATATGCATCAATGTCTTGAGTATATTCAGCCTATCCACTCTTGGTTAGCTCATCTATATCAATGACTTGGATGTCCTTGAGCAGGCCATCAGATCTAGTAGTAGAAGTCCCATCACAGGCAGGTCCATTGGCCTATGACACTATGTGATTCTTCTGAAGCCCTATGAAATGTTGTGAGGAATTAGTATATAGTCACTGCAAACTCACTTTTTTTCTTTTTGGGTAGGCTCTTGGCATTGGATTCAGTGTTGGATATGGCAGCATCAATGTCAAGGACTTTCCAAGTCTGTTTTGGGCCAGCCTCACCAGCAGGTACTGGTATATTATTGCCTTCAGGTGGCTGTATTGCTACCTGAGCTTTGTGGTGAGAGGAAAGCTTCAAATTAGCAGCATTCTTGGCACATGTTACATGTGTGAATGGTACAGCTGTACATTTGGGCTGGTAAGGCTGTTTGGTGTCAGACATATTCCCTGTAATAATGTAATAAGCAAACAAATGGGATTGGTAGACAAAATGAAAATTTCATATCTGCATACCATTTATAGTTATTAGCTCTTGTCAGTAACAGGAACACATGGCTTTAGGGCTTCTGGGGCCTGGCTTGACTCAGCTCATGGCTTCTCAAAATGGCAAGCTGGGCTCCAAGCTTCACCAAGCCCCTAATGCAGCCCAGCTTGGCCAAGCTTTTTGGGACCTAGCTTAATTGGCTTGGGGCTTTTAGGCCAGGCCATAGAATCACTAGTGGCAGCAGCAGCAGTAACAACAACAACAACTGCATGGTTCAGGAGTTTTGGCCCTCCACTAGTTTGAATGAAGATCCATTCTCCACATGTAGTTTAAATATGTTCCCCTTCTTCTCCCCCTCCCCACTGATCTATAGAACCCATCACATATCCATGTCTCTTAGACTGTCCAATCTGCTACAAAACACATCAGACCCACTGTATGCACTCCCCCTCCCCCTCTATCTCACAGATACTGATCTAGCCTCAGCACTGAATTCCTTGCGCTGTTACTGCTTAACCTCCCTGTGGCCAATTAAGCCTGTTGTTTGGTTGTTGGAAACAGCAATGACTGTGGTGTGATTCTTTTCTTGAATCCAAGGCTTGTCTCTACACATTTGCACAATGAGCATGCTATCAGTGAAGGGGATCCAAGGGAGACAGTGAACTGTTTTTGAAAAGGCTGCCACTTACTGCTAATACAGTGGAGATGCATGATCTGGCATATCTTGTTAGTCCATTTAAGACTGTTGAGGTAGATGTGTTCTATCTGTGTGAAGGCATCTTCACATAGGGGAACATTGCACCAATGTCTTAGTGGGGGATTTAATGGCATGAGTCAATTATAATGGTGTAATTTTATTTGAGCATACTCTTGCCTTTTTTTTGTTTTCTTTTTTCTTCACTGCTTCCTTATATGCAATATGATGGTATCATTCCATCTTGTGAAACAAAAATGATGTACATATCCTTGTAGTAGAGTCCAGCAATGTATTGCAAGCAAATGAAGCAGAATTTTTTTTCTAACCTTGTCCTTTGTCTTCTTTGATATTGCCCTTTGGTAGACAGTACATGCAGTGTGTGTTCTAAGTGTGTACCAGCAGAATCACTTTATCTAATGCACACAAATGGGTATACTCAGATCTGCATTTGGCTTTCACAGCAAAGCCATGGGTTTTTACATCACCCTAGATTGTGTCTTGATGAAATTTTGAATTATTGTCACAATGGTGGGGAGACAAATCTGAAGCATGGTGGTTGCTATGTCCACAGTGGCAGATATGGGATGCCATGTTATGCAAGTGCCTGTTTGATATGCATCAAGTGCATCAAATCTGACCTGGCAGTGAATCAAAATCAGTATAAACTCAGAGTTATAATGATGGGAGGATAAGGTACAAAGTGGCATGATTCTGAGCAGGCATGATAAAAAGCAATTGGCCAGGCAGAGATATTCAGAGCTGTTAAATATTTCTTGATGGGGAATTGTCAGTAAGTGAATGACATGATCAAGAGGAAACATGGTCGACCTAATAAGGATGTGTGCTATTGTACATGTAGTGTGTAGTATACAGCATGACCATGATGTACTAATATTATCCCTGGTATCTCATCATTGTAGTATGCCAGCTACATAGGGCAGGCTTTGTATTTAATAGTTCTTTGAATTAGTCACAGGGACATTCTCCTTGATACAATATATTTATATTGCTGGTATTGAACTTACCCATCAATACCTTGGCAAAAACATCTGGACAAGGTTGAGCATTTCCAATTGGTACTACTGTTTATGCCAGGGTCAGTAGCACTCCAGTTGAGCCCACTCCACTCCCATTGATCCATAGTCTGCTTGATCTCTTACTGGGAAATAGAAGGGCAGCATTGGACAATGTCATGTTGTGATAGAACTATCATGTATCACCAATGCAGTGAAAGTATATTGTCTGGCACCCATTTGAGGACCATTTAAGACCATTGGGATTTGTGGTCCTACATAAGCGAGGACATTTCAGTGGGGGGAGAGACTGTGCGATATCTTGGGTAGATTAAGAGGATATGATGGTATCAGTGGAATAAGTCATCTCAGCACATTCTCCTTCTAGCATACCTTTCTTTCCTTTTCTTGTGGTGAATAGGAAAGGGGAAAATGGCACTGAAGATGTGGTAAGAGTAGTCAGAGGAGCAGATAGAAGGAAGAAGAAGAAATAAAGCCAGCCTAGATTCTATACTCTGCATATGTGCGAGAATATGATGATTATAACCTGTTAAAAAGTAAATATAATTCTTGATTTCTTGATTGACCAGAAAACTGGCATGTACCATTCATGTGTAATCAAGAGAACAGTAAAGTGTCTGGCAGTCAACACAAACAATGCTGAGCTACAGCCTTTGTCCAAATCCAACTGCTCCTATCACTCACTTTGATGGACTTGCAATTGCTGTCACACTCTGGCATTGATTTCACATGTCATACCCATAAAATATCTGTTATGTGGAAAGTGTCATGTTGATAGTAGAGCACAATTTTGGAACTATCAAAAAGGTTGAGTTACAATTGGTGCAGCCTCCCAATGATCATGGGATGTCCCACACAGGGCAACTCACAAGAGATACAGACACTCCTGTCATGCACTGTGAACATGGAGAAATGGCTGGTAGTGGCAAATAATCAGCTGCTTCAGCACAAAGAGAAGATAATGAATTTGAACCAGGAAACATTGACCACAGATGCCAAGTGAAAAGTGTAGATAAAGGAGTATGAAGCATGCTTGAAGGCTGTGGAAGGGAAATAAAAGTGGGAGTAATAGGGAAACAAGGAACATGTTCTTGAGCTAGAGATTCAGATTCAGTATGTGCCAGTTGTATCATTCTTTTTTCACCTTTGCTGGTTACTAACCCATTTTGGTTTGCTGTAGGAGTCTAGAGTGATAGAACAAAACTGCTCACAAGTGCAATGTACAACTGGACACTATGACAGAAAGCACAAGGATAGACAGGAGTTCAAGAAATCATGATCAGTAATGTGGTTTGGTTTTTGTCTGGCATTTACATAATTTTCTTCTATTCATTTTTTGCTCTCTTCTCATGCTTTGCAATTTGTGTAATAGCTTGCATCCATCATGACATATCATATACTCTTATATGTACTTAGTGAAAGAAATTTGAGTTTATAGTGCCCTGTTACCATCAAGAACACTTATAGCATGTGACTGCTACCAGGATTAAAAAGTCTAGGCACCTTCATATGAATCACAGAGAGAAGTCCCCAGAAACCCCTTGCTTAATCAGCAGAATATTCTGGATAATATTCTTGCTAAGCATGGTGATTGCTTATAAGACTAGATGGAGTGATTACTTCTCTCTCATGCTTTTCTCCCCCCCCATTCTCTCTTGCTCTGCATTCTCTCATTCCTGCATTCTCTATCTCTCTGTTCATTATGCTGGGCCCTTGCATTTTTTTCTCTTTGTTCATTCCTTTCCTCTGTTCCCTTGTCTATGATGGTTCAGCTGTGTCACTCTTGCTCTCTGTATTATTGTTCAACCAGGCATGTATCTCCCTCTCCCTTCTCTCCTTTACTATGGTTCAGCTATGTCTGTCCATTATGTTGACAGTATTGCAGTTAAAGTTTTCAATTTACTTTAAACCAGTGTAAGATTACTCATTCTCTATGAATGACATTAGCTATCTAATGTACTTGGTACATGCTAATAGATTCTGCTTAGTTCTAGCCAAGTGCACCAGTGAGAGAGCTGTAAGAGGATAAGTACAGTGTATTGGAGTGGAAGTTATTGGTATGTTTGTTGTTGAAGGTGTATATGTTGGCGACCCTAATCTAATAAAGACTAGGCTGTTACCACCAGATACTGACTTAGGAGACAAGTGATAGAGTAGGGGAATCCCGACAAGAACTTGACTGAAGTTCTTGCGGTCTCTGCATTCAACTATATATACGATGAGTACATGCGCACGGACCAACAGGCCGTGAGAGAGTAATTACGAGTATAGTTATATTGTATCAACGGTAATTAAATAAACGTGTAGACGGCGTGACTTCTAAGAAGCATCAGAATGGAAGAGAAGCACGCGGAGATGAATGTGAGAAAGTGAAAAGAACCACCAGGGTCTCAGGGTCGACGGAGATTAAATACACGTGTCCGGAGATCACATAGCAGATCCCAGCAGAGCCATTCGATAGAGAAGGGCGCACAGCAGCCTCGTTACTCTGATCAAGATGTCACGTGACTTGGTCTCGTGATCCGTTAACTTAGGGGTTAATCACGTGATACGTCACGTGATCGTGAGAAAAATAAAATAAAAGAAAAGAAAAATAGTATTCGTAACAGTATATGTAGTGAAAGACTAATAGTCAATAATGCTTGTACTAGAATTTAAAGCATCTGCCAAGCTGCTATAGGCTGAGACTAAGTAGGTCCTATGTTTGGGAATATTGAGTAAAATAGATGGGGTATGATATACAAGTGGTGTCACTGTATGTATAGATGCACAAGGAGTACTTGTTGGTTTGGAAATAGAAATATTGGCTTCATGTTCCATACCATCATGACTATCTTCCTGGATAACATGTAGCTTGTGTTACTTGTGCTGGGCAAGAGCTATATAGATGTTGGTAAGATCATTGCCAATGTTGATAAGGAGTTAACTAACCTAGACAAGAGATAGCTTGTGATGTACATCATACATGAGTTAATGCATTATTCTGGGTCTGGATTCCATACATTAAATGAGTCTTGATGCTTTTGTTGATTCACTTGTCATAATCTTGTCCATGCATGATACCACTGAGTAAGGTAAGACTAATTCCATCCCAATTAATGTTTCTGTGTGCTTGCTCATTTCCATTTGTTATAGTTAGTGAAGCCTTCCAGATCTTGGGGGGCATGAGATTTCTCAGAAAGTACAAGGCTGGGATGATAAAGCTTGTGGCCTCCTTGTTTGCCAACCAATCTATGGTAGTATTAGTAATATACCTTGTCTAGAAAAATTATTACCTTTAGCTTTCTTGCCTTCACTTCTGATTACTCATAGTGTATAATCAAAGTTTGGATATGCTTCAAAAGAGGATATACTAAGCATAGCATTGTATATATTTGATAGAACAACTATTTGAAGCTTTTGCATGTTGCGCTTAAAATGAAATGAACAAAGTTAATACATTCAACAAAGATGGTCATATGGACCAAGGTCACAGAGGCAATAGCTTGGTTCATACCTACATGGCATTTGATTTTGATGACAAAGTGCAACACAAAACTGTTCTAAACCTAAAGTGATGTTAGAACAATTAATATATTAAAGATTAACTGACCAAGAGCTTGCTCTCTATGGCCATCTGCTACAACAGACTGAATACCACATCCTGAGATATAGTGAAAAGACATCTTAACTCCAGTATTGTGTTTGGCAATTTCAAAGATATGAGTGAACAAAATGAGATGTGCATCAGCTGATTCTGATGTTGTAAATGCATGGGCAACAACAATGGCTATGATTGCTGCAGTAAGCTGAATTAAAATAAAATAAAACAAAAAACTTACATTGCATATGTCTATTATCCCATGTCTCAATCTCAAATTCCTCCCATTTTCCACTAATGCACTTGAATGACATATTGATTGAGAGGTGCTTTACATGCATCAGTTGAAATGACATGGCTGATGACATGCACATGATCAACTGAAACTTTGTGCCCTTGATTTCATGTTTTTCAGCACAGTGAATATATTGCTGGGGATCATCAGGTAAATTGCTGACCAATTGCATAACACCTGGAAATTAAGCAGCATTAAATAGAAAGAAAACTTGAAGAAATAATAGTAGTTACATACCCTTGAATCCTGTTTTATATGGGAACCTTGTATAGTGCACTGTATTAATAAGGCACCACAGATGATCAAGATTTGCAAGTGATAGATGGAGATCTGATAGGCTTGGAAACAAAGTAGACTCCCAGCCTAGTAAATCTCACAATCCATAAACAAACCTGGAGTCCAGCATTATATGTTGCAGTGTTGCATCAGCCAAATGCCAGCCCATATCATACAGCAATCTATATAGGTTGGTAACTAGTGGTGGGGATATTTTGGCCAATGCTGGTAGTGCATATGAATGTGGGTTTTGACAGATGATGACAATATGAGGGCACATATGGAGATCATTTGGTATGTGGATGTTAAATGTAGTCTTGCACTTTGTAACCCAAGGGACAAGAACTCCTTGGGCAAGTGAGCTATCTGGAAAATGATGCCAATTTGCTGGGGGATATATTAGTGACAATGATAAAGGGGAAAAATATTCACATATGGCAGAGCTGCTTTTGCACTGACTGTGATGTGATAAATGTGGGCTATATCTCTCTCACATGGTAGTAATTTTGTACTGTGTGATCGTGTGCACATTATTCTTGAATAGTGCACCTAAGTAATCAGTATTATATTCCTGCAAATTGCACAGGATTAGGTATACATGGCAAGTGCATGAATGGTGCTGGCAGCTGTAGGTGAATTAGTATTGATTCAGTCTTGAAGTCAGCAATCTACAAAATAAAGTAATGATTGGAATGATTATATCACATTATAAGCATTGCCTTACACTCTTTCTTACTGTTATCTCATTGTTTTCACTGACTTTGGTGACTATGATTGATTAATGTAGCAGTGCTGGGTGGGTATGTGCTTGATCCACCAACACTATTGTCTGTTGTCAGCTCAAACTCAGAATTGAAGCCTTTATCCATAACTGTTGCCATGCCAAACTCTAGAGTATTCCTAAATGAACAACTGTGTTCTCTCAGTGAACAAAAGAGTATGAAAGTCTTCATAAAAACTTTGGCCTTGGCAGTGTCAACCAAAGACAATAGAATAAGTTGCATGTGGATCTGTCCCAGGCTTGTATATAAGTGTCTGAGACTGGCCACTGATACATCATGGTGGGCAAAGCAAACCTTGAGACCATGACCTGCCTTGAAATTAGTATAGAAATGTGTTTAAATGGTATATGTACATGAAAGGAAGGTTCATGTACATGGAATCTATCCACCTTTGTCATTGGTTAATAGGCTGCAGTGGACATTTGACTGGCCACTGTGAGAGTTACCAAATAAGTATTGAAAACTTGATTTGGAATTCTTGAAAGTATTAGGATTGATGGGAAAAACATGGGTAATGCCAACATTGTTGGACTTACCTGTTTGCAGATACTCAACAATGGCACCAGGGGGATGGAATACAATTCTGTGTACTGACAACTTTAGATTGATCTTGTAGAGCTGTTGGTTGATCTCCTCTGGAGTAAATGAGTGTGCAGGTGATGGTAAGTACTGGGAGGCAGAGGTAGCTAGTAGGGGAGTGAGATAATGAGTGGATAAAGGGGTGGATGAGTGAAAGAAAAGCTGGGAGGATGGACAACTCAATGATGAGACAATCAACTCAAGATCTGATGAGAGCCCAGTACCCTCCAGTATTGCCTGTGCATGCACTAGTGCATCACACTGCTCACTGGAGAGGTCCATCAAGGAGAGACATTCTGAAAGAATAAAATAGTATAGTATACCTTTTATATTGGGCAGTGATAATGCTGAGCATGGTATTATGGTGGTATGGTGAGGCTGGAAGACTCAATGTTGATACACAGGCCATGTTCAGATTTGTCAAGTTGAAGTGGCCATTTTTTCTCTTACACCAATACTTACATTACCATCAACTTACTCAAGAATACAGGCAGTCTACTACAGCTGAGAAACATGCTGTCAATGAACACCAGATGAGTACATCAACTATCTCTATCAGGAGCTCATGTAATGATTTTTTACTAGCCATTTTATTCTTTCTCAAGCCACTTACCCCACTTTTAGTTACTATGGTTCTGAATCTCACCAAGTCACCAGCTTGTAAATGTTCAGACTCATGAAGCTTAGCTATTTTCCCCCATGGCACTTTACTATTTAGACTCATGGAGCTTTGCCATTCACCCTTATATTCCTTGCATGTGCTACTGATATTGGGATCAACTGAGTCTCTAGCTGGTTTCTCAACAGTCCAGTGTCCCTGCTATCCACAGTTCACATATCATCTTTCATCTAATGAATATATTAACTTGTTCCCCATCTCAGATCATCTGCAACATTCAAGATGTTGATATCCACAGCTATTCTGTCTACCCCTCTGCAGTATATATCTGTATCTGGAACTACACATGGTCGCAACATGACCCCAATATCCCCTAGCTGCCACACAGCCTACTCAACCCTGCCCTGCTCTTCTGCTGATTCAAGCTCTGCTCCTTTCTGTGACTCACCCATGTTAACTCCATCCCTGCTTCAATAAAGGCCATTCTTCATACCACTGGTTGACTACCCATGCAGGATAACATCTTTCAGTTCCCTTCAAGTCTCTTTCCCCAGTGCATTGTCTATACCCTTACTGCATACATAAACAATCTATATCAATTGATAATGATAAGGGTAGTATCTTTCTTTCTCCTTTTGTATCACCATTTTGCCCCTCTGGCATTATCACATTGGTAGTTCCTTGACAATTTTATTGTATTGAATAGCATAATAGCTACTATACATATATGATTATTATTATACAATAAGATGAGGATTCCTAACAAGACAAGACTGCATGATGACAAGACAAGCACATATGACAACAAGACACAACTATACAACAAAAAGATAAGCAAGCATGACAAAAAGACAAGGCTGCACAATGACAGAACAAGCACACATGACAAGACATGGCTATGCAATGAAAAGATAAGCACACACAATGAAAAAGACAAGGCCATGCAATAACAGGACAAAGCTGCATGATGATGAGGCAAGGTTACACAACAACAAGACAGGGCTGTGTGATGTCAGGACAAGGCTGCATAACAACAAGGTAAGGAAGCACACCATGGATGTATACTGACTGTGGTTGATGGCATTGATAGAGGAGTAGACAGGTGATTCAGTGGGTTGAAGGATTAAAGGCAGTAGATATATATCCCTGGGATTATTTTTAGCTGAAATGTGCCTGGGGTCCTCTGTGACTCAGTACTAATCTGCTTATTTCCCATGCCCAGACTTTTTTGCTTCTGCAGCAGTAAAGTGTCATAATGGTAATAGAGCACACAACACTCAAGAAATTTACCATGGGGGCCATTGAGTTGTCATGTGCCCAAGCAACACTTTCCTTTTTCAGCTAGGATTTCTCATTGCCACAGTGAATCTCAGGGCACAGTGCATGCACATTCAATGTACAGGTGAAGGGAAGGTCAATAGTGATGGCAATGATTAATATAAGTGATATGTGTTGGCGACTCCGTTCTTATCGAAAGCCAGGTCAATGCTAACAACAGGAGGAAGCCGAGCGATTGAGAGGAACAAAGAAAGGAGGAAATCCGACAAGAACTAGACTAGAGTTCTTGTGGTATATATTGACATATATATACTACCAGTGTATGCGCACGGACCATGTAAGCCGTGGGAACGTATCCTACGTATAAGGATATAGTAAAGCGGAAATGAAAAGGAAACATGTCCCAGGCGTGGCTTCGAGAATGGAAGAGAAGACACACGGAAATAAACGTGAGAGTAAATGGAAGTACAACCCTGATAGAATGGAAGAGAAGTGTCAGGGTTGACGGAAATGAAATAGGCGAATAAAGGGACCGTGCCCTAGATCATATCGGAAATGATCAACATGTACGTCACATGATCGTGGAAATAAGTAAGTCACGTGCAAGGTCACGTGATCGTGGAAGAAGGAAAATAAAAAGAAAAGAGAAAGACATAGCGTGAGAAAAGCGTGTCCGTAACAATATGGTACAGCAGTAGAAGGTGAATGGCCTGTGACATAGACTATGAGTATGGTTTAGGGAATCTATTTTACTTGGAACCTGAATAGCAGGCTACAGCCTATAGTCCACATTGCACTCAGAACTTGAAGAATGGCACTAGCAGTGGTCCTGAGTGATGTTTTGGGGCTTTGGGCTGTGGCAGGGAATTATCTCACTATGCTATCTCATTGCATTCTTGATCGCATGAAGGAGGACAGTATAACTCTCAGTGGCCTATGGGTAAGTGGCTAAGAAACATAGCTTGTTGAAGTTGTGGCTATACAAATGGGCAACATGGACATCAGTAGTTGCCACACATGGCCAGCAGGTATCAGACTCAGAATGGGATACTTACTGGTTGATGAATTCCTGTGCAATGAGGCCCTAGTCATGGTACTTCATGGTGAAAAGTGATTTGTTTGTATCTTGGTACCACTTAGGAGGCCAGTCTTTCAGTGGCATCACTAACCCATGCTTTGGATTACCCTCAATCCATTGCTTGAGAACTTTTCTTCACAAATCCCTGCAGTATTGTCAGGTGCCATCTTTGTTCATGACAGATATGTCAGGAATAATGAGACCCTCAGTTGAAAGAGGGCAGGAGACCTTGCAAGAATGCCAACTGTGTTATAATCCAGGTGGCAGAGAGTCCTGGTTCATGATGACCTAGAACATTGTCAAAAGTAAGCTTGAGTCAGACCAACTTCAAGTAGTGAGAGAGGGTAGTAAACACTATACCAATAGTGAGGTGAGTGGGGCTTCTTCCTGTTCTGTTCCTTGTGGGATCATGGTGGCACTTGCAGCAAATTGTGATGAGATCATGTTGGAATTGAGAGTGAGAAGACTCAGTGGTAATGGCACAATGCCAGCCTGAGGGCACATGCCACTAGATTTACTGGTTGCCATAATAATGTTAGTGATCTGCCAGATAGCCAGTTGTAGATTGATGCTAATGCTCACTTGCAGGATCTGTACATTCTCAGTTATTGCAGGCTTGACAAGTGCATGTTTACCACATAGCAAGATGTTGGCCTCTTGTTGGATAGGACATAGTACATTACTATGATCTGTCTTATATACATGGAGCTTGTTGAGTAAGTACCAAATCATTGTGTTCTACTATCATAACAGTAAGTAATATGGCCACACATGGTCATATTGGGAAAATCTCTCACATTCACATTCTCAACCCATTTACTCCACCAACACACTTTTACCAGGGTAAAATAATTCCTGACAGGTGCAAACATATATTGATATTGTACCCCACCATGCCAGTATGTGTGTGTTGTAAACTTTCCATTATATGACACTGTTATCTTTGCACCTGACATAGCTTCATTAATCCAGTTCTGGACTGCATCATGGGACAGTGGTTCATGTGGCTACATTATACCAGCTGCACCCATCATGGGAAATATGTAGTTGTCCAGATCCAGTGGGCAGTGATAATGAACAAGCTCAACAAATGAGATCCAGAGCAATAGCTAGTAGAAGCAGTTGCACAATGTCAAATCAGGCTGTGAATGTTACAATATATACTTTTTTATTTTCCTTTTCTCATGATCACATGATGTTCTGACTCAGAGTAATGCAGCTGCTGTGTGCTCTTCTCTGTAGAATGACTCTGCTGGGATCTACTATGTGATCTCTGGACATATATATTTAATCTCTGTCAACCCTGAAGACCCTGAGGGTTCTTCTTCTTTTCCCACCTTCATCTCTGCACACTTCTCTTCCATTTCTAATCTTCTTAGAAAATGCACTGTATACATGTTTACTTAATTACCATCAATACTATATCTATTAAAAAGATAGTTACACTCCCATGGTATATTGATCCATGTGCACAATATATTAGTATAAGTAGTTGTCAATGAATGCCCCAAGAACTTCAGTCAAGTTCTTATTGGGATTTCCCTACTCTATTGCTTGTCTCTAAGTCAGTATCTTGTGGTAACAACCTAGTCTTTATTAGATTAGGGTTGCCAACAGTGGATATATCTTATACTGGTTACCTAGACCCAGTAATTAGTAAGTCAATTTTTGATCAATCTATGAGCAACAAGGCTGACTAACATCACATATTAGTTTCTTTTCCCTTGTTAACACACTGTTGCCATCCCTTCTGGTTCAATAAGAAGATCTCAAAGTTCACCAACCAGTCACTCACCAATAAGGCCTGATCATCTCCTAGGTATTTTGCAAGAACATTATGTACTGGCATTGCAGGAATTGTGAGGTCCTTCTGCTTCAGCTTGACTAGCTCAAAATACCTTGTTCATAGATTCCAAGCCGCTGTGCTAAATGCAAGCATCTTAAGCATCCTGGTCAAGTAAGTGTGCTCCTTGAGTAAGAGCTTGACTGGTTCCATGTGTGAACCAAGCAGGAGGTTCTTGATGATATCAACATATGATCAGGAGCTCTTGGATAGAGATTAGAGCTGCTTGGTTGCCCATACATGGATTTTATCCATGAACTCCTTTGATATAGCAATGCTATGTGTTCTAACACTTCCATCCATATTCACTTTGTGTTTAATTGACTAAATCAGATCTTGTATCTCTGCAAATTCAACAGGATTGCCTTGTCAATGCTGCTGCTATTTATAATACATCCATTTCCTGTGGTATATGTAACGATATGTCTTAGAGTCTTGCAAAGAGAGTAAAGTGCTTCTATTGCAGGAGACAAAAGTAATACTGAATGTGAGAAAGCTACTACTGACAAGATGGGATTTATATACTATGGTTATATGTGCATGGACCAAGCTTACTAATACATGGAACTTGCTAGAACATTCTGATAAGATAAGATAAAGGAAAAAATGTATTGAATACTAAGTATAGCAAAGAAATAAAATATCCCTTTCATTACCCCCTTCTTAAGGATTGAACTTCCAGTCGATCAAAATACCATTGACGATAGGATCTTGATTTGGAGGTGGAATGTCGAAAAGGTGGTTAGGTAGATGATTTAGTGACTTCACAAAAGCTTTGAACTCATTGTTATGGAATATGGGTATTGACATAGTGCAAAGGTTACAGTCACACATGTCTAGAGTTCGAATAGTGGTAGGGTGATCCTTGTGGAATTTTTCAACTAGCTTGGGCACATTGGTGACATTGGATTTGGGCTCCCAAGTTTGTTCTTCTTTAGGGTAATTCTTCCATTGGACTAGGTATTTGGTTTTACCTCTTCATTTGCAAGAGTTAATAATTTTTTCCACTTCGTATTCCTCCTGTTAATTGATAATTACTGTAGGGGTGGTTTGGATTTTGTCTGTGATGGGAACATCTCTTGTTGGTATGGGGTTAGAAGGGATTCATGGAAGATAGGGTGAATTCCCTTCCAAGTAGTGGGTAACCCCAACTCATAGGCTGTGGTTCCTACTTTTTGTTTGATTTTAAATGGTCTGTATCATTTGTCATCAAATTTCTTCATTGGTCTATTGGTTTTAATGTTTTGTGCCTCTAAGAGGACTTGTTGACCAACAGAATACTCAGTAATTGGACACGTTCTAGTGTTGTATGTCTTTTTCATGGTGTCTGCAGCCTTACTCAAAGCGCTTTTGGTGATTTCATGATGGGATTTCATGGTTTCTATGAAAGAATTGGCTGACTCATTTTGAACTTCAACACATTTGCTTGGTATTATCAGTTGTTGTCCAAAGTTCAATAAAAATGGTGAAAAGCCAGTTGTGCTAGAGGTTTGAGAGTTATGAGTGAATTTCACTAAAGGTAGCCATTCTGCCTAGTCTGTCTGATGATGGTTCATGTAGATTCAAAGATACTTTTCTACTTCCTGGTTTACATGTTCTGTCTATCCATCATTCTGGGGATAATAGGCTGTGGAGGGATTTCCTTGTATTCCAAGCAGTGAATATAGATCTTTCATAAAGGATGGAATGAATTGTGGTCCTCTATCTGAAATGACCTTTCTCAGTGTACCATGTAGCTTGAAAATGTAATCTCAAAACATGATGGCTACACCCTTTGATGTAATAGTGTCCATGACAGGTATCAAGTGTATCATTTTTGAAAACCTATCTACCACTACTAGGATAGAATTTTTTTCTTCAGATTGTGGGAGAGAACCGATAAGGTCCACCAATATAATTTCCCATGGTGCTAATGGAATCTTGTTGGGTTATAGTGGAGTGTGTAGGGCTGTAGTCTTGGCTTTGACTTTTTAACATATATCACAGCCTTTTACATATTTTTCTATATCTTTTCTCATTGAAGGCCAAAAGAATTCACTCATTATTAAGTCTCAGGTTTGTTTAACTCCTGGGTGACCTGAAATAGGGTGATCATGGTTAGCGATAATTATGGCCTCCCTGAGTTTTGCATCATTTGGGACATAGAGAAGATTCTTCCAGTAGACCATTCCATCCTTTCTATGCCAGTTTGAGTTCTCCTTTTCCAGACCCTGTCGTGTGTATGTTTCTAAGTTGTTTTGTTTTGCATGAATCTGCTGTTGGATACTGGTAGATGACACTGCAGATATGTTGATTTCTTTTTTAGGATTATTGAAAATGGAGTCAGGGAGTAAGATTTGTTGTTTATTATTGGTAATTACTCCCTTCTCATAATCTGGCCTTCTGGACAGAGGGTCAGCTAGATTAGTCTTGCCTGACTAGTGAGTGATCTTCAAGTAGTACTCCTGAAGGATCTGCTGCTATCAAGCTTGATATCTGGATAAATTCTGTGGTTTGCAGAAAAACTCAAGATTTTTATGATCTGTGAGAATCTCCACTGGGTATATGGCATCGGGTGAATAGTGCCACCATTCCTTAAGAGCAAAGATTATGGCAAGCATCTCCAGATCCACCACGTGATAGTTATATTCTGCATCATTTAAAGACCTAGAGATAAAAGTAATCAGATGCCAGTATCCATTTTGTTTTTGAGAAAGTACTATGCCAATTCCTATGCCTGATCCATCCATTTCAACTCAGAAGGGTGCATTTTCTATAGGCATTGCTAGAGCAGGTGCAGAAGTGATAGTAGCCTTTAGTTTGTCAAAACTTTCTTGACATTCTGTGGACCATTCAAATTCCTTTTTAACTGATGTAAGTGCATTCAATGGGCATGCAATTCAAGCAAAATTCTTTATGAAATGTCAGTAGAAATTTAGGAATCCCAAGAATCCTTGAAGAGTTTTCTTAGAAGTTGGAATGGGCCAATCTCTAATAGCTACTACCTTTTTCTCATTTATCTTTACCTTGTCTTGAGAAACAACAAGTCCAAGGAATTCTATTTCTGTAACCTCAAAGTTGCATTTATCATGACATAGATATAGATGTTCTTTTCACAGGATTTCAAGCACTTCTTGTACCACTTTTTGGTGTTCTTCCAGCATGTCCATGAAAATCATTATATCATTGATGTAAACTACACATACATCTCTGTCTATGAGATCTTTAAACAGGGCATTCATCATAGTTTGGAACATTGCCGGAGAATTTGTTAACCCGAAAAACATAACAAGTGGTTCAAAAAGGCCATGGTTTGTTCAAAAAGCAGCCTTCCATTCGTCTCCTTTTGCCATTCTAACATTGTTGTACCCCCATCGTACATCAAATTTAGTATAGTATTTCACTGATTTAAGTTTGTCAACCAGCTCACTGATGAGGGGTAATGGGTACTGGTTATGCTTGGTGATTGTGTTAAGTTTTTGGTAATCTTGTACTGGGCAGAGTCTTCCATTTTTCTTCTTAATGAAAAAGAAAGCAGATGTGAAAGGAGATTTAGAAGGTTAAATTCAACCAGTTTTCAGATTTTCTTCAAGGAATGCATCTAGTTCCATTTGTTCTCCCAGATTTAACAGATATACCTTACAGTCAATTTTGTGATCTCTAGGTAAAAGCTCTATTGCATGATCCCAAGGCCTTTGTGGTAGAAGAGCATCAAAGCTCTCTTTAGCAAAGACATCCTTGAAATCATGGATATATTCCAGTGCTGCTTCTTCAAAAGTTTTCTTTTTTTGTATAGCATAATCTTTAGCAGCAATCTCTGTAGCTGTATTCTGGATATATTCCTCGCAATTGAGTTGGAACAAACAATCTCCTTAAGAGTAGGAAAAGTCTTCATCATCATCATTGTCTTCTATGTCTATTAATTCCGGCATATGGTTGTCTTTACACTGGAAAGCTATTCATCCAGTTTGCCAGTTAATCTCGGGATTGTGAAGTTTCAACCAGTTGTGACCTAGGAAAATTGTATTCAGTTCTAAGTCTGTGACAGCTAAAGCTATTTGTTCTTTATGGTTCATTATTTCAAGTTCAACTATGGCAAATTTCTTGATTTTGCCTGTAGCATTAAGAGTACCGTTGGCATTGTAGACTGAAATTGGACAAGGGAGTTCATGTGTTGTCACCCCCTTCTCAGCAATGAAGTTCTTGTGAATTGAGGAGCCAGTACATTCTGAATCCACTAGAGGTTGTACAGTTACCTGTTGTCCATTAGGCATCTGCAGGATCACTGGAAATTCAAGTGATTGACAAGTTTTTCGATGAAGGGAAGCTTTAATGAATCAAGGAGGTCATTGAAGATCCTTCAAGATCCAATAAGCCAAATCAAAAGACATTTCCTTTAGGTCAGTGAGTAAATCATGAGACACTTCAATCGTTCTGGAAGGATAATAATTGGAGATGTTTTAAGTTTCACTCTATATCAGGATGATGACATTATTGTTTCATCCATCTGATGGACCAAGAGTCCATCATATTCTTCCATGAACAAGAGGATAAATCATGATCTCACTTCAAGATATTGATGGTAGTTGTTCTAGTACTACCAAAACCTTTGTCTGCTCAAGACATACCCAGTAAGGTCTTTACTTCTACTACAGTTGGTGTAGCGATCTTTTCAATGATGAGTTGTGCAACACATTCTCCCACTTTTGCTATAAACTCTTCATTGGAGAAATTTATGAGGAGGATTTTTACTTCTTCTCAATAGTCACTATCTATAACACCCACACCAGTAGTAATTTGTTTTTTTTACTGCCAAACTACTTTGAGGAGCAATTCGGCCATAGTGACCTTCAGGTATTGCCATTGAAATCTTAGTAGAAATCAAGGCTTGTCCCTTAGCAGGTACACTTGTCATCTTAGTAGCATACAGATCATATCCAGCTATGGCTGGAGATCCTTGCATAGGGAGACTTACATTCTTACTTTCTCTTTTTACAGGCAGCTTCATTGGTATATTCATGCTTGGGTTCACACTTTCAGTCTCATCATCGAAAACAGCATATCTATTGGATTTCAATAACTTAGATTTCACAGCAGACCAACTGTTATCTACTGTGCAGACTGAAAACCCAATTCTGTGCTATACTCTTCTTCTTTCTCTGCTTTCTCTGCATTGTCCATCAACATATGAAGCTGTGCAAATTGAGATTCATCTATTTCTTGGCCATTCCATTGGATGGCACATGCACAAGGTCTGGGACATGGGAGGTGAGTTGAACAGGGCCAAGGCTTTCCACAGACTTGGCAGACCCCTGCTGCTTGAGTCTTGTCTAGCTCCATTGGTGCACTGTGACCTCCAAAGATCCCAGGTTGGTTTGGGTAAGGGGCTGCTGCTGGGACAGCAGGTTTAGGTGCAGATGTAGGTGAAGGTGATCTAGCTGGCAGACAATAGGTAGGGTGAAAGGGAGGACATGGTAGTTGGTGAGGTACAAAACACGGGTTGTAGATTGGACTGGTGGCATATACATTCTTTCGACATTGGTCCTGTTCTCTCAAGATTTCATCTGCTTTGATTAACTTTTCCTCCCACAAGTAAAGATCCATGGAATCATACATTTCTGTGGACTGTTGTTCTACAAAATCTACTGTCCTAGAGTTAACTGCCTGCTTTACATGGTACATAAGTACTTGTGCATTCTGGACTCTGTTGAAACCAGCTTCAATACAAAGCTGATATAACTTGATGAAATATTGTTCAATGGTTTCATCTTTGCCTTGAGTAAGAGTGAATATTTTCTCCTGCACATGATGCGCAAGAGTGGCGGGTTGAAAGGCAGCCTTGAGTTTGATCTCAAAGATTCTAAAGGAGAATATGTTTTGTATATTTTGTTCGGATGCCAAAGTGGCAAACCAACCAGCTGCATTGCTACTGCGCATGTAGGACAATGTGATTATAATTTTCTGGCAATTGGAAGGCTCTGACTTGAACCTGTTGAAGTAAGCCTTGACTGTTCTCCACCAGTTGATGAAACACGTCTTCTCTCCTGTGTAAACCTCTGGCTTGCAAGCCAGTGATTTTCCCAGTCGCTGTCCTATGCCAGGAAGTTGAACCAAAGATTGTCCAAATGGTATACCTGATAGAGAGGATAGGGGAGGTGGGTTGGGAACTGGAGGGAGAGGGTGACATCTGATTGGGGTGGGTTGGTTTGAAGACTGGACTGGCAAAGATCCTGCCAATGCTCCCTATATAGTGAACCACTGAGTCCAAGCGGTGTACTGTTCAGCAAAGGATGCCACATTCCTCATTGGGCTCTCAGCCAATTGGGTTGTTGTATGCTGGGGTGGAGTGTTGGATACATGTTAGCTTGAGTGAGTTAGATTAGCAGTCTCGGTGATGCTTGCCTGAAAAGTGAGAAAGGCCAGGATGGGGTAGGTAGTGACAGGGGCTCTTCGTGCAGGAAGAGATTCTGCCATAAACATTGGCCCTGATTGAGCCATTGGAATGGTCATGGTGAGGGCAGGTTCACTGACAGAGATAGAAGCAGGTTCAGTGGAAGAGAGGGTAGCCACAAGGTCCATGGTCCAGGTTCTGGCAACCATGAATCCAGGGCAAGTACTGTAGGGTCACAGAGGGTATGGGGAATATGACATAAAAACACTTTGAGAGCACACAAATAGTCCTCATTAAACAATTTCTGTTGAGCTCAATCTGAATGTGATAGGAGTATCTGGTATATGGCAAAAAACTATCTCTAGTTGGTCATTCTTTTGAGAAAATTGTTTGTGTTCTTAACATATGTTTGGAGGTACACTAGAGTTGGGCGGGAAGGTACCATGGGTACAAAGTCAAGATAAACGACTCTATCAGTACTGTGGACATCACAGGTGATCCACAAACCTGCCTTCTGTAGTGTCAAGGAAGATATGAAGTGTTAGGCTCTCAACACACAATGGACCCTAGTGCACTATGGGCTGAAGCAATGTTACTCTTATTTAAAATGCCAAGCAAGCATATATGTGAGTGTGGGCCTAGTACTCTTCTAGGACATTTATAGTGTGTCACCACCTGGCACGTTTATAGTCCTTGCTTAGACTTGATATCACAATGCATAATCAGAGGAAAGGGGACTATATAAAGATGGCTGGTTATAGTCCTTCAAGACTCGGGGGGCATTGTCAACAACAAAACCTATGGGTGCATGTAGCAGATCCCAACAGTTTTCTATTATTTACACTGCCTCATCACAACCACCACGATGGGCTGGATTTACGCTTACTACAAGTGCAGTGCTGACATGGCAGGGGAAGGGTGAAGATACTTCAACAACAACAACGTACCAAATACCAACTGCTATAGATCAAACCTGAATGGAGGCAGCATGAATGCAAGTGCAGAGGTGGGTAATGGTATGTGTGATGAGAACAATGGCAAGCAATAAGGATCAAGAAACAGCGTTGATCTAAAGTCACCAACACTGGCAAAGATAATGAGTAGAGGAGAACAATGAGCAGGTTAAGAATTGTTGGGGAGCAAAATGCTCAGCAACTAGAGAGATGTTTGGTATTTTGTAATGATATGACTTAGAGTCTTGCAAAGAGAGCAAAGTGCTTCTATTGCAGGAGACAAAAGTAATACTGAACGTGAGAAAGCTACTACTGACAAAATGGGGTTTATATACTATGGTTATACGTGCATGGACCAAGCTTACTAATACATGGAACTTGCTAGAATATTCTGATAAGATAAGATAATGAGAAGGAAGATAAGATAAAATAAAGAAAAAGATATATCAAATACTAAGTACAGCAAAGAAATAAAATATCCCTTTCAGTATGTGTTACTATCTCTGTGTTTGGTAATTGTAAATGTGAGTGCCAAATTGCTCGATATATTAACACTTATGCTTCTTTCCAGTACTTCTTAAATGCTAAATAAATACTGTCTGATGTGCTTTTCTCACAATTCTGGTGGAAGCACTTCCAGGAAATGAATAAAGTGAGTGCCTTGTCTAAGTAGTGCTTTGGGATGGAATCAAGTGCACATCTGAACTCTGGGTCCTTATATGGCTCATCTGAAGCTGTTCCTTCAAGTTGGAAACCTCTGGATCTGCCCTCCATGGTTGTGCTGGGTCCTTCTATTGAGTTGGGAGCAAAATGTCCCTCCAGTTACTTGATTTCCCAAGCAATATATCCATTGTAATTGTTTTGTATTTTTTTTGCATGCTTATGAGCTAGCTTCCCAGTCTCTTTGATCCTGTGAAGGTACAGAAGTGAAGTGCCATTGTTGGTCACAGCAAGAGAAGCTTTTGTAGCCCCTTTTCTCATCTGAAGCTTTCTTGGACTTGGAGATTCAAGCAAAGGAGTGGCTTTGCTTGATGCTGCCTTTTATCAAGCCATTGCCTGATGATGGACTTGTTCTGGAGCCATCCAGTGAGTTTTTTGTAGATAAAGACTTGGACATGTGCAAGTGGTGAGTGGATGTGTGAGCAGAATGCCCTAACCTTTCACTTGCTATTACAATATTCACTTGGTTTCTTCCATTGTGCAAATGATTACAGTTAGCATAGTGATCACGGAAAAACTGGAGATGAAAGCTTCATTGTTTTATGAATGATCTACTACAATTTAACCAGATGCATAGCTCTAATAATCTGAAAAATTCCATGTCATATCTATTCTGCTATGAGATCAATCACCTCATACTCTGTTACAATATATATTTTTCTTTCTTTCTTTCACAATCATATGACTTGTCATGTGATGAACCCCTAAGTTAACAGATCATGAGGTAAGATCACATGATGTTCTGACTCAGAGTAATGTGGCTGCTGTGTGCCCTTCTCTGCAGAATGGCCCTGTTGAGATCTGCTGTGTAATTCTTAGGCATGTGTATTTAATCACCATTGACCCTGAAGACCCTGAGAGTTCTTTTTCCCATGTTCATCTCTGCATGCTCCTCCTCCATTTCTGATCTTCTTAGAAGCCACACTACTTTCATGTTTATTTAATTACTGTCTTTACTATATTTACATTTGTAATTACTCTCTCATGGCCTGTTGGTCTGTGCACATCCTATCATAGTATAAGTCATAGTCAATAAACACTGCAAGAACTTCAGTCAAGTTCTTGTTAGGATTCCCCTACTCTTTACTTGTCTCTAAGTTAGTATCTTGTGGTAATGACCTAGTCTTTATTAGGTTAGGACCACCAACATTAGAACTCAACTATCTTCTTGCTACCTTGTTACCATCTTTTACCTCTTTCCACATCTCCTATACCAGTCTCCCTTAGGACAGAACTGAGCTGGTAGAATACCAGGTAAATATTCATCTATATAGTTGTCTACCATCAATAAGAATAAAGTTGCTATTGGGCATAGTGCACTAGCCCCCATTGTCAGTTAAGTGTCTAACCATCTGTACCCTTGTCAATGCTACACAAGACAGGTTTGTGTGATTACCTGTGACATCACTTGCAAAGTGACAACCTTCTCTTCCCAGTGTAGAGGCATACTCACTGTGTTTCATACATGACAAGTGGGCTATTGCCTTATATGTTCATAGTTTGGTGGAGTAAGTTTGTTCTCCTGAATTAGAGTTTTTCTTTAGCATCCACATCTATGTGAGCTGGATTGGCAGAAGTAGCTAAAACCCTTCTTATGTTTATCAACTCCAAAATCTAACCTTGGGTAGACAGTAGCCCTCTCAACAACTTTTTACACAACTGGTCAAATGACCTCTTATGTACCATCCCCTCTCCATGCTACTCTTGTGTTCTCTATCTATCTTACCTCTTATACCACCCCTCCTGAATCCCTAAGACCATAATTAATTATGATGAACAAAGACTGCCTCAACCAAATCAAAACCCTCATCATGTCTCTCCAAGGAGAGCTCTGAATGCTCAGAGAATGAACTAAGGCACCTGGTGTCATATCCAAAACAAAAATAACTAAAAAGGTTGAGATTGTTCCCAACCCTGGGATGTATGATAGGTCATACAACAAGTTTGACAACTGGTGGACTAAAATGTCCCTTTACCTGATTGTCAATGAGGAAGAATTCCCTTCCAATAAGGAAAAGACAATGGCCATTCTCACTCATCTCAGTATTAAAGACAGGCAAGATAAAAATGGTACTGCCATGTGATCACACATTCAACTCTGACACCTTATGAAGGGCTCCCATCATGCATGGCCAGAAATGGCCAAACTCAAGAAAACCCTAAAAGAGAGATTCAAGTCTGGTAACAGTGAAAATATCACCAAACAGAGGCTTCAATACTTTGAACAAGGAAACCACTGGATTGAAACCTTCCTCACAGAATGGCTGGCCTTATATGAGAAAGCCAAAGTTGGTAATGCCTTTGGGTATTACCTTCTTAAAAAGAATGTCCATCACAACATAATGGAACAAATCTTCTTTACCAATAAGAGGAGTTCTACTGTTGTCAACTATGTAAAAGTAATCAAGGAACAAGGAAACCTCATGGAGGCCTTTGTCTTAAGGGGCAGCAACCAGGAGTGCATCTAGAATAACAATGTATATAACCAAGGACAAGCTGGCTCCTCCTAAGAAGGAGCTGCAGGGACATATGGTGGCCAAGGTGAGCCAATGAACATTGGTGAGATACATAAAGGGAAATGCTTCAATTGTGATGGCCCTCACCTTGTCAAAGACTATCCCAAGTCTCAAAAAGAGTGCAAAGAGTACCACTTCCTTGGGGAAGGGCATTTCTGAAATTGCAGCCAGTATCACAAGGTCTGCCAGATGTTGGTGACCCTAATCAAATAATGACTAGGCCGTTACCACCAGATACTGACTTAGAGACAAGAGATGATGTAGGGGAATCCCGACAAGAACTTGACTAGAGTTCTTGCGGTCTCATCATTCAACTACTTATACGTTTCGCTACATGTGCACGGACCAACAGGCCGTGAGAGAGTAATTACGAATATAGCTATAGTGTAACGGTAATTAAATAAACGTGAATGCAGCGTGACTTCTAAGAAGATCAGAAAGAAGAGAAGCACGTGGAGATGAACG
>JBBPUO010000096.1:20827-43949 GCA_038094755.1 Caloboletus firmus | reverse complement strand
TAGACATACCAAGTCTAAAATCGACGACAACTTCAATTCATGATACACCCTGATCGTGTGAATCCCCTACATGAATTCCACGTCGGGTTCATACCGCTCTCGTTAACGTGGCACAAGAACTACCTTCGCCTTTGTAATTAGTGGTCGTTCTGGTAGGGACAACTGATCACTGAACTTGTCAAATTCGTTAGCATCCACCGAGGGCGATGGGTTCCAGCTGGTACGTACCATCTCCATACACCAGGCCCAGCTCGTTCGCAATGAGATCATGCTGCGCCACACGATGCCCATGCCCTACGCTGTCCGTCACGTTCACCATTCCACCACCACGTAGTTCGGACACTTACTCCACACCATCACCGTCTTTGTCCACTGCATCATCACCCCGATCTGTTCTGCCGTTCAACGCCCACCCGTCTCTCCCGTTTCAAATACCCAATAGAGCTCGTCGGCGTGACGGACGCGACCACGACACATACTCGGGTTCGGGGTCAACGGGGAACCGAGGCCGGTGGCAAAGACAATGTGGTAGGCGTTCTCTGGTTGGTCGTATTCGGTTCTAGTGAAGCTTGGTACACCGATGGACAGAATACCATGCAATCCGTCAACGAACCTGCGAGCGTTAACACTGTACCGGACATCCCTCCTTCTCCTGGCGCCGTGTAGTGAGGACAGTTAAGATCTCAGCAACCTAGGTTTGCGTAAAGTAACGGGAGCGTCTGGGCGTGTGCAGATGGTGGGACGGTGGGGGAATAGTGCACTGTGGAGGAAGTAACTGTAGTCGCATTCGGCGGTCGACCAGAGGGCGAGAACACGGGCATACACACCATCTTGAATGTTGCTTATGATGTCATTGAGGACGTGGCCCCCATCGATAACGATTTCCCAAGCAATCCCGAGGTTGTGAGACGCCAGCACCAGGTCCCCAGCAGGTATGTCCTGAACGCACACAACATCTAAGTCGGAAAGAATAGTCGATGTATTAGATGCAAAGTCGAGGTACTTTGCGAGGGTCAGCGATACGTTCGGTGCAATCCCTGGTGAGTAGAATGGGTCGCTCGTGCTGAGATCAGACAACAAGACCAAGAATGGAACGAAAAATAAATTCATTGAAAAGGCCTTTTGTTCATTACAGGGACGTACCTAGTCATCGTACCGCCAGTCGACTCACTAAATACCAGAATTATTGTTGGCTAAGCACTAAATCAACGACTGAAGTGACTCGCACATGATCATGGAAACTCACGTCTATACAAAAAGCTCCAATATTGTCTTGCACCCAATGCAGCGCAAGGAAGGAATCCTTGAACGCAGAATTTGATGCATTGAACCATCCACAAGCAGTGAGGTGGTAGTTCATTGTGACAAGGACGACACGGCGCCATCATAGATGTTTGAAACCGAATTTCCGACCTACCCGGTGGCGTCGTCAGTTTGTACGAGAATGGTCCACTATTCCCGGTGGTAAGTCCACCCCCACGAACTATGAAATAACACTGAGAAAAGGATGAGCGGTATAATAGCAACCTACCGTAGAAAATCACACGAAGCCTCAGCTGAGCATTCGGAGCACTTCCTCCAGAAATGATTGGAGAGTAAATATTCAAAGATGGACAACTTTCTTCACTATACAGCACACGTTCATTATCGACGTCGGGGGGCGATGAATGCGCTGCGAGACGGTGGGCAAACACGTAGTGGTCGGTTCCTACCTGAGCGCCAAAGGGACCATAGGCAAGAGTCTTACGTATGGTGTTCGAGGAGACAAGGCTGTCTGTGGCTGAAAACGGCCCAATTGGCCGTTCGATTCCGTATACATACTTGATGTTCAGGAAATCTTTTTTTTGGTTGCTCTTTGTGATCGTATGATGTGGGTCTTACTGCTGCGACCGGCTAACTTCTGCCATCCGACTCATCGGCCAGACATATGGAGCGCTGTGCAATTGAACGTCGAGCTCCCGAATGAGCTTCAAGGAACTTATCCACCTGGGTGACCGGCTAAGTCTTAGTCGAATATCAGAAGAAAAGTTATCGTTTAGCATCTGCGAGTGCTACGCTTTATATACTGCCCGTATCCAATGTTTCATTGCTAACGTCTAAGACATTCGGTTGAGGTCGATCGTTGCCCGTCGCATGCTTACGGATGACTCAGCCGCGACGTAGCACCAGTACTCTCGCTACACGCTGCTTCATCTCATTTGAGGTGAAATCGACTCATGTGCTGGTGATACGAACCCGTTCATTCCAGCTGGTTGTTCTATTTTCAGCGCTTCAGCCTCAGACCTCCTTCATCCTATGGCGGAGAACCCACTCCTGCTCTTTCCAGTTTACCAGGCTTGGGTATACCGCTGTGGGTTCCGCGCAAGGTTATTTGACGTTTCGTCGGGATCAAGTACGCCGAGTCATCCGCCGGAGCAAACCAATCCCAACCTGTGATTTTATTTCAGATCTCACCGGATACCGTGCGCGCTCTTGAGTACGGTCCATCCTGTGCTCGGCTAAATAGGCGACCTTCTGTGGTTTCACAGCATTACAGGCTCCGGATGTTGATGACGGCCATATTCTCTGTACAGCGGAGGACTGTCTTCGGTTGAATGAGTATTCCCCTTTCGCAACGGATGACGCTAGCTGGAATATGGCTCCAAGGCTTTCTGTTATGTTTTTCCGGTACGTCGATGCGTTGCTGGGTGTGATGAACCATTTTGACTGTTCCCTTAGTTCACGCAGGGGACTTAACACTAGTGATAGTGGACCATCCTGCTCAATAGATAAACGGCTGGTAATGTTAGCCCTTTGAGTGTCGACGTCTATATGAAGCCAACCTCGTCTCCTCTGATGGTCTTGTCCTGGCCATCCGGGTGAATACATGGGCTGGTTCAATGCTTCAAACGCCGCCCTCGAGGATGCCTTGCTCGCGCTTCATTGGGTCCAAGACGACATCGAACCCTTTGGTAGTGCTATGTGTACCTCGCTCAGTTGATCTATCTCGTCGACGACGTGAGCGGCCAACCAAGGTGCTCATTTACGGTGAATCCACTGGAGGGATGATGACGAGATGTCTTCTTGGCATCAAATCCGCCTAAACCGACGCCCTGTCCAGGGAGTGGATTGTGTGAAGGCGTTGACAAACATCCTTTGGTATGTGCTGCTATCCTCGAGTTGGACTTTGGGATTACAGTACACCCTTCTATTTGCCCGCGCTCGCTCTGAATACGTCATTCACCGTTCCCACGTATCTCGGCTGTGTATCGGACCCGCTGGAAATGTGGTGATGGCATCGAATAATCCCGGCTTATCCTGGGACATCTTTGTCGACCGCGACTACGTCCTCAACGAATATAGAGGATAGTATCACGGACGTCGTACACGCTCGCGTCCCAATCCGACCATCTCAGATGGTCGACTGACCGGTACAAGCACTGCTATTCCTTGCCAACGACTCTCATGCCAGACATGGCCACCCTTCTCGTACGCCACCAAGCTCCGCCTCTATCTCAACAGTACCGACATGCAGAAAATCACGGGCCGAGTGACGCTCGACCCATAGGACACCGCACAGGCCAACCAAGGACGTGATCGCCGAAATTGTCCCTACGCTCAGTCAGCCGATCACAGATACTGTGTCCCCTGTCCCTGTCCCTGCCTCGCCGCGCCTCGCTTGAGACGATCACGACCAACCCAGGGAACCCTTTACCAGACCCTTTTCGCTATACATGCCGGCCCCGGAGACCCCATGACAACTCACGTTCGGTATCCGGTAAGATGTCCCTGCCAAGTCTGCCACGCTGACGAACTGTCCTACATCTTTGCGACGGCAGGCACAGAGCTTCCCCTCCCAGTCATATCTTGTTGCCCAGTGTGACTTTATCGATCGTTGGCTTGGGCTCATCTTTGGCGACGGCACGCACGGACAGGCACAGGCAAGGATACGGTGCGATTATTTAATTAACGTGCGTACAGATGTGGAGTGAGAAGTTCATACCGTGGGTCGAGTTCCCAGCTGAACAATGGGAGTGTAGTGGGTATGAACCTAGCTAAGCGGATGATAGGTTGATCCCAAGAAAATCCATGACAACCCAGGGAATGGAAAAGACGGAACAGTGCTGTGTGTGTATGTGCCGCCAGTAAAACATTGGTCATAAATATCGTCCGATTGTGGTATGGTATGGTCCGCCAGCAAACCTTCTACGAGAGTATAAACGTCAGTAAAGATGGTAGACGATAGGGATTACAGCGGCAATACAAGGACGCTAGAGGACAAGCATAAGTATGGCAAGAGTACCTCTGAAAAAGAACAGGTTTTCCGCGCCCAAAGCTCCAACTGAAGCTCCTTCGGACCGACATCCGAGGAAAGGTCAGGGGATGAGCGAATACATAGTAGCACGAAGGAATGGAAACATCAAAGCGAGGGAAGAAAGGACAAGGCAAACAAAAAGAAGGGAACAAGTGGTATCTACACAGTGCCGAACCCTTATGATCGCAGACAGAATTAGGACATGTAAACCTCCACGAGAGAAAATAACGAGGCCCGAAACTGAGGGGAGTCAATTCAATATTAAAAAACGTCAAAAAAAAAACAGGTGAATGGTGTAACGGCGTCTTTAGAGCAACTCGTACGGCTTTATCTATCCGATCGACATCAGTCTTGTATATAGGGGAAATTTTATCAATCGAGACTCACGTCGTATGGAGAGTTTTGGGCTCCCTTCTACAATGCAGTGGCTACCAGCTGGTCTGACTCATAGTTGCTGTCCCTCTTTTGAGTAGGAAAAGTTGGAAGAAGCTGACTAGTTTCGGGCAAGCAGGCAACGGGGATTAACCCCCGTTCGTGATGCTCCTCGTCTGCACTTGCCAACTTCTCGATGGATACCCAGCCATCATCAAAGACCCGGAGAAGGCGGACGCGGTCACCCGGACGAACCGCCAGTTCGTCTTCTAATGAGGGATTGAAAGCATGACAGATGACCTCGGTGTCCGCAAACCCAGGTTTCTCGGGGTCAGCGAAGGGATCAAGGGATGGATTCGGTGCAGCGAAGAATGGTGGGAGGCTGACACTAGACATCGATGCCTGAGGGTAGAGAGAAGACGTGGAGACTGATACGGGAGGAAGGTCCGTCATAAACGCACGGGAAGGAATGCTAAGATGAGCGAGAGTCGCAGGAGATTGTGCGGACGATGGACCCTGAGTCCCCAGAAAGGGGAAAGGGTCCACAGTGGATGGCGGCGGCGCAGGTGGTTTGGGGAAGGCGAAGGACTCCGAGGGTGAGAATGGACGGACAGATATGGGCCAGGAGGGCTCCAGATTGTCCTGACCTGAAACTGTCGGATGCTGAGCGTCTGGGTCGCTGCCATTGCTTAGCATACTATTCATGGACTCCTTGCGCGCTATTGCACCTCCGGTGGAGATTAAGACAGAGTTACGCTCGCGAACTTCGGCCGTGGGTGGGAGGTCGGGGACACCCCCCAGAGAACGCCTCGAAGTGGAATCGGCGCGGAGTATCAGCCCTTGGTCAAAGTTGGTAACGAAACTGCTGCGGGCACTGGACGCTGCAGAACTGCGAAAACCCCCGTTGTTAGCAAAGGAAAAGTTTTCGCGCGAAACTTGGTGGCCGAACCACCATTGCCTGCGAAGCTTCATGCGACCCGCAATAAGGCGGCGGCGGACGAGGACGAGAACGAGAAGAGGCAAGAAAAATAAGCACGCGATGGTGATTCCTGCGATCGCACCCGCGGACAGATGTTTTCCGGACGAGACGGCTGTGGATGCGGTGACAGTTGGTGACGAAGAGTCCGCACCAGCAGTGTTGGAGCCAGAGCCAAGCAAATACTGCGAAGATGATGGAGAGGCCGCGGCTAGCGCAGCAGGAGTAGACGTGCCGGGAGCCGCAGAGGTCGCGGTGGAAGACGCAGGTTGAGCATTAACTACTGCACTTTGTCCACCAACACCCAGGGAATTTCCGACACCGCCTGGGCCCGAAGAACTGGCCGTGCTGCTGCTGCTGCTTGCATTGTTTATGCCAGATGAGCTAGTGGGATTTCGGGGTACAGACATTGGAGACGTTGCGCTCGGAACGATGGATTCTGGTGAAGCCGTAGTTCCTCTGCCACTTGTGGGTGAGGCAGTAAGTGTTGGAGTGCTCCCTCCGGGATCGCCACCACTGCCCATACTGTTAGCAGCAGTAGAGGTTGGGGCTGGCTGGGGGGGGTTGGGGGGGGTAGGTGGTGGTGCGCCGTCACCAGGCCCGTTGCTGGGAGGCCCGAGTAGGGAAATACTGGAAAGAGGATCGTCAGGGAGAGACAAGTTTGTGTCGAGCTTAGAGCGCCCTGAACCATGACGTTTTACTGATACTCTTTGCATGCTGGAAAAGATGGTACAACTTCGATACTAGGGGATTTGTACAGCCAGCACTTGAGCCCAAATTGTCGAACACGAACGAAAGGGTGAAATGAGTGTAGCGTCGTCGTCTACCTGCACCGACGACGAAAGGCGCAAATAGGATGTTCTCGAATGGGTAGCAAAAAGAGACCTGCAGCAAATGAAGGAGTGATGGAGATATGGGGGGAAGGATGAATTAATTCCGGACACAAGGCTGCTGAGTTCTCCATGGCTACGGGAACTGTTCATTATGATGCGGCAAGATGGTGAGAGATATGGATCCAAGACAGTTCGGGTAAATCGGTAGGTGCTTGCATGAACCACACAGACCCGTTGAGGCAAGTCCGACCGTCGCTGAGATCTAAGATTGACAAGCATCTTTTAGCGATGCTCGGTTTTTCCCTCCACCTGGGTGTCCAATGGAAAAGTGTTGCAACAGATAAACTGATATTCTCACCATGACAAAAAATATCTTCGCTGGAACTTGGCATCGCGATCTCGAAACTCCCTAAGCCCCATGGTTACTGACAGCAAGGGCCCACTTGTGTTTGAATATGCCTCTGAAGCGGGATAGTCAGTTCTAAGGAGTAGGTGTCGCCAAAGTGCCATCTTGATGCCAATCAGATCAAATTTACGAGGGAAATTCTCCGAGTACAGTGGCTTACAAGGAGTACGTGGGCTGTTGAGTTTGGCATGCCGACTTTTACACACGCTGCCGCATCTGTGTACACGTATCGAATTCAGCCGCGGCATCATGATGCTCTTTGAACCCTCATGCACATCATGGCCTCTGGCCGAGCCTCATTCACTGCCCGGTTGGCTAAGCATGAGAGCCTAATTGTTGATGTGAACGAACTTGAGCGCAATTCATTGGACCAGCTAACCCGGGTGTTTCAGGACGTCTTGTCTCTTCCGCCCATGTCAAATGCCTGTTGACGCATGACTTGTACATGTACTCGTCTGGCATGTCCACGGACATCCCCTGTCAGGTGATATGTGTTAGGTGAAATCTGCTCTGCTGGCGTTGATTATTTTTGATTCGAGCAGTTGGACGTCTCTAGGGGACTGGAACGCCGGACGGGGTCCGCCGTAGTAGTGCGACTCCCCGCCATATTTCCGACCGGTTAAAGATACCCACCTAGGTCGGCTGATGTGGTAATTATGCTAGCATCAGTTGCTGCTACTGCCATTATGGACTTTGCTCTCATCATCGCTGTTGGGTATCTTGTCGGTGGCCATTTCAAGTTGAGAATGCTAGCAGGCTGTCCAACATGGCTCCAAGACCTACCATTAAATGATAGGCGGCTCTGGGAGAAGTGGCAGGACATGATGATGGATAGGAGCGGACTACGCAGTACGTGTGTGCTTCCCACCCCTTAGTATGGAATGAGGTCTGATTAGCCTTGTTTTCCAAGGACCTACTCTCCTGTTTCGGGTTCGCACGACCAGGATCTCATCACACCTCTGGCGGCGTTAGTCTCTCCGAGACAGTATAACAGTTTGAATGCGTCATTTTATATCCTGTCCCATACTAGCTGATGCTTAATATGCGCTGGCTTGTGGGGCCTACCTGGCACTCCGTTGGAGCTCAGTGTTCCACACTAATTCAGCCGGGGAGCCACTAGTACGACTAGAGTGCCGATCTGTGCTCATTGTGGTGCCACTCAAATCTACACTCCTCGGGTATGAGAGTGCTCAATGATTATCATGGGTATATCCGAGCTTCGCGCAAAATCGTGCCTGGGAAGATCTGATGGGCCCAGTGCGGCCCCGACTTAATCGTAGCAACTCGTTCCAGGCACAAAAAACGACGCCTTGTGGGACATCTATCACAACACGCACAGGCGCACAAGAGCGGTGTTAGGAGGAAAGTGGCAAGGGCAGTGGAGAACAAGGTGGACTTGATGCATACCGAATGATGTCATACGCCACACCTCTCACAGTCGACCCCACCTTGAACATTTGGGATGGTGGTAACATCTACCCTCCCTTCGGCACACTCGCTCGTTGATCAACACACACTGAAAGTTGATCTCTAGCCTTGCTATTTGCGAAATTCATCTTGTTGTCACTCAGGGGCTCCTCTTCGTTAACACCCTCCTTGGGTTTTCGTCCCCTAATCCCGACCAACAATGGACAAGGAGGGCTATGCATACGAATATCAGCAGCGAGTAATGCCTCCTCATATCTCACCTTCATTCATCGATTGTTCCTCTGGGGTAAGGGTTACGGCCGCGCACCAGGGAGAAACCTCCGAAAATGGTATGTGTCGTTTGTGTGGCAATTGTCATGCACGTGGACTGCAGTCCAGGCATTTCGTCAGGACCTAGCCCCTCTGTCCACGTCGATTTGGACGGGTTTATTTTCCTTTCCTCGTCCACGCCGCCTTATTGTATTTTTCTGTCTGCCTGCCACTCCTTCAGCTCCTGGCTATGATTTGAAGCCATTTCATCGTGAATTCATCCCATTGGTACCTCTGGTGCGGACGGACAGCTGTTGGAATCATTCTAGAATGTACCATTCATTTTCTGTTCCCTCATTTCCGCAATTCCCTGCTCTGTAGCGCTCTACTGACTGTTTTGTTCTCGGACAGATTCCTATGTCCCATTCAGCGTGCCCCCATTCAATATCTCTTCTTCGCCAGGAACTTCACTTTCACTCCCATTCCCAGAAGATCACGTATTCCCTGGCGGTTCATCTCTGATGTCACGCGACGATAGTCAGTCCGACCCGACTGGGTTCACGGAATTCCCTCCACTCACGACTGGAATGCATGTCTGGACTTCCCAGCCACATCCTTATGGCCCTTCCTTTGGCTCTACATTGCGACCACGCTCACAGATTAATCCAATTTTCTTTTCGTCTGGCACTCTAGGCGCTCGGACGCATCCCGTGACACGCGGACTGGAATCTCAAATGACCCAGGGCAACCTAGATCAACCTGCATCCCCCGCACGCCGAACGTCGCTATCTACTTTTCCCGCCCTTCCTCTGTCTGCTCAATTTGCATCCGGGCCTCTCCGCACCCACCATAACAGTTTTCCCGGACAGTGCGTCATGTCCTCGCATCCCCCTCTGTTCCAGAACCAGGCGTCTCAACCACACATGTACTATGGACATCCGCTAGAATCAAGTCCATATCCGCCAACCCGATACTTCCCCCTTCCTGGACATCAGCCGCTGCAGTACTTCCAGCATCAGTCTAGTGTGGAACGCGGCAATCCATTTTACCCGCAAGCACAGCGCTTCCCTCCTCCCATGCCCCAGTCCGCAACTAGCAGCCCTGGACCATCTCGCGTAGATTCATATGGCACACAGCAATATGCGCCACCCCTCTATAGTTCGACTAGTCATTTTGGATTACCGCAGCAGTACCAGCCCAATGTGTATCAATGGTACTATGGTCCGGGCCCATCTGCAAACACGTTCAACAAGGGTGTTCCTACGCAAGTTCAACAACATTATCCCACGAACTTTTCAGGCACTCGGACTCAGCGCAGAAATTCCAACATGCTCAGGGCGCAGCCGACAGACTCGGAACGCTTACCCTCGCCTAGTCTGGGTCCTAGCAACAAACCAATCGTTATCGCATCGCAGAATACCATGTCCCCTCCTGCTACCGATTTGCCAGAACGGATTTCTACGCAGAGCTCGTTGAAGATCGACACGCATGAGCTTACCAACAGGTTGGCAGCTAGCACTTCGCATGCACATGACCGTTCACCCATTCGCCGTCACTATCACCCGAACCCACCACTCCATCGATCGGAGTGGGTAATGTGGGTGGGTAACGTCCCAAGCAACGCCACTCACGATGAAGTCTGGCAATTTCTCAAGTGCCCTGCTCCAGTGTCTCTAGGCTCCGAAAATAGTGGCGGAGTCGAGGACAATGGAGTGACGTCTATCTTTCTCATATCTCGTTCCAACTGCGCCTTCGTGAACTATCAGTCTGAGGAGCACTTGAATCACGCAATCGCCCAATTCAATGGAAGGAAGTTACGACCTCACGACCGCCGATGTCCACGGCTTGTTTGTAGAGCACGCGGGAAAGAGGACGACCTACGAGCTGGTGTCGGTGCTCAACGTGGAATGGGCGTTCATACACATTATGTCAAGAACATGTTACAGAATGGCTATGAGTCAACGGTCGAGAAGACTGCTTTGTCCAAGGGTCGTCGGTCAAATCCATCCACGACAAGTGATTCACCGCCAGCTCCATTATCAGCTTCCGAGGATGAAGAAACTCTGAAGTCGGACACTATTGATGGAACAAATCCCAGAGTTCCTACTCGATCGCCCAGCTCGTATGCTTCGACGTCGTCCAGTTTTTTGGTCTGTCATTTTCCTAAACGTTACTTTATTCTCAAGTCACTGACACAGGTGGGTTCAACTGCGTTGTCTCCGAAGATGGCGCGCAGCATGATTGACCTGATGATCACAGTATGACTTGGATCTCAGCGTTGGACGTGGTGTGTGGGCAACCCAGAAGCACAATGAGGCAATATTAGATCAAGCGTTTCGTACGAGCGAGAAGGTCATTTTGATATTCAGTGTGAACAAGAGTGGCGAGTTCTACGGATATGCACAGTGTGTTTGTCCACGGCCTCGGTCGACATACCACGCTGATTCCCGTACCACAGGATGGCGAGTGGCATTCTTCGCACCAGCTACAGTATTCCGTGGGCACCGCGTGTGGGTTCATCATCGTCATGCAGTTGCGTGCCCGTCGACGGCACACTGGAGGAAGGCAGATGTTCATCACGCCAAAGCCCACAGATGGATACTCCGCCCTCTGAGCGCGGGTTGGTTGAAGCATCCCCCTTTCTACACGAGCCTTCGCCTTCTGCAGATGAAACGGAAAATAGACTGGGTGCGGCCAGTTCCTGTCAGGCCGAGTCCGGTCAAGAACGATGGTCAGTGCCACCTGTGGCTGGTTGCGATTCCGAACGCCCCGGCTCCCTTTCGGCTCTACGACCTGGGATAGGGAAGCTCCCCGAAGTACGCGCCGGAACAAGAAGCAAGGGTAGTGATATAGATGATCCGGGTAATCCCGGATTGCACTTGCAACGCGTCACAGAGGTGCGCAGTCGGAGCGGCGTCGAAGGGGGCATCCAACCTGCGTCAACAGTTGCACCATCTGTAGTGATGCATGACCATTCAGAGGTTCAGCGGCGAGAGGAAAGCTGGGGAGAAACGTTTAAAATCGAATGGTTGTGCACCGAGCGAGTTCCGTTCCACCGGACACGACATTTACGAAACCCGTGGAATCATGGTCGCGAGATCAAGGTGTCGCGAGATGGTACGGAGCTTGAACCTGCTGTCGGGCAACAACTGGTCGAAGAGTGGCTGACTCTCGCCAACGAAGCGGTCGATGACGGCGCAAGGGGTACCACCGGCTGTGCAGTCAAGCCGCATGCTGCGAAAACGGTTGCAACGCTTGGCCTTTCAGGGGAACCTGAGGGAGCACCTGCATGACCATGAACGCCACGCCGTCCATTAATTTTTAGGTCGTGCAGCACATGTAGCTTTCTGATCATTTCGCGTACATTATCACATTGCGGCGCACTCACGAATCATTCACGAGTCAGAACGGTTTCAAGTTCGTTGTCTTGTGTCGCGCAGTTCGAGATAGGTTCTGACGAGTAGATTTTCACTGAATATATTGCTTGTTGACCCATGTGGCACAACAAAACTTGGGCACGCGCCAGGTCCGAGTTTGTAGTTTGCCCCCGAGGTACTTGTTCACTCGTCTGACCGACCCTTCACGATTCCGGGTTCGGCGGGCATCTCACCATGTTGACAGCACAGGTTACGTCGCATTACTCCTCCGCATTCTGACCACACTTCCGGCACCACCTTTCTATTACGGGCGGGAGCAAGATTTCAGAGGTGAAAGAATTTTTTTTCTTCATAGATGGCCATTCTCTGGCCGCCGTTTCAACCAATGCGAAGTGCCTCCCAGGAATATTAATACGGCCAGAGAATTTACATCCCCCCCTCCTACACATCAACGCCTCTTGGTGTCGATCTCAATTTTCATTCCGCGGGTACCAACAATTTTCGGGTCAAGATTTCGAGAAATGACTACCCTTACAGACTTGTCACTCGAAGTTATCGACTGTATCCTATTCGCACTTGACCCACTCGACATTGCATGCGTCTCTCGGACCTCTCGTTTCTTCCGCGAGATCGTTTATGGTCCTCTCAACCGACAATTCTGGCGTGGACTCTACCTCGCACAACCACTCGACGATCCTCGGTGCACGGTGACTCGCCTGGGCGGTCTCCGAGATGACATTGACTGGAAGGGAGAGCTGCAGCGAATCGCGAGGGCACGCACGGTGGTGAAGCATCCAACTGTGTGTCGAGGAGAAGAACGATGTCAGGTGCTGCGCACCTGTATCGACCTCATCACCAATTCACCCCCCATTTCCTCCTCCCATGACGGTGCTGCGGAGATGTCGCGCAATGTACGGTGGATGCAACATCTTCTCGGGGACGGTGCTTTCTTGGAGGACGAGACCTGGAAGGTGTTGTCGAATGAGGAAGAACAACTGCTCTCAAGGCTGCATGCGTTGTGCGGGCTTACCCGGGGAGACCTTGATCCGGAACTACGTCGAGCTTCTCAGGCGTTCGTGTACAGCCTCCGTCATCACACCGCCCAGCGTGCCTACGGGCCGTTCATGCCCGGTGGGCGGCGCATGCGTGTGGATTGGGTATTCATCTGGACACTCGTGCGCCACTTTGGAATGTTACAGGTGGACATAGATGGCGAGCATGGCGAGTGTCCCCATTTCTGTCCGCTAAGCCTATTGTTTTGTCAGAACGTCATCCCTCGGGGGTTGGATGTAGACAAGGAGGACGATTGGGCTTGCGTGGAGGGATTGTGGTTGGTGAAATATGCGTTCATGGATCACCGTGAGTTTATACGTGAGTTTGTGTTCTCTATCCGTCCAATCGCGCGGATTGCTGACGAGCGGGCATCCTGTTAGTTTACAATGATCCGTCGGTAAGTGAACCCCGCCTTCCTTTGGTCATCGGGACGCGGCCGACGTGCGTGGGATATTGTTAGGTACCGGATCATGAACCTCAGGATACGTCGATTTTCGATGGCGCCGAAGAAATGCTAGTCTCGCAGCACATATACTTTCGTGTCGCAGGTACCGAGCACGACCCTTCTCACCCAACGCATCCCAAGATCAACATCTTCGGCGAAGGGGACGGGAGAATGCATCTCGTCGGTTCCGTTAAGCTCACAGACGATGATCAGGTATGGTGGCATAATGTGTGTATACGTCCCTCGTCACCGTAGAAATGTGCAGTCTGACTTCTGGTGTGTGCTTTCCCAGGATGCAGGCATTGATAATCAAATGGTGTGGAGGTAGGTGTCATAGTCATCTGAAACGGTTAGGAAGGTGAGGCGATGATCGATGATCCCCCCCCTACTCTAGCGGGAATGCGATTGCAGTGGGCAATGTTCGATCGCGGTGCGGTTTCATAGGGGTTTGGTCCACCATCTTCCATGATGTCGAGGATCCAATTGGTATGTCCACTTCTATTCTCTGCCGTGTGAGTTACCCATTTCATACATTCATCAGGGCCATTCTGGTTACAACGGGGATTCCCCATCGACGAGGATGAATAGGAGAATCCAAACCCGGTTCTTCCCCTACTTTCCAGACCATCGGGGTTAGTTACCCATGTCGAAATGAGTTTTTTGCGCGTTGTTTTTTTTAAAAACGCTTTCGTGTCGCTGTAGCATTCTTCTTACCCTTTTACTTGGCAGTACCCTATCTCCGGGTTATGTTTTCCCTTTTGCGATCTGATAAGCTTTATGCCTCAAGTATATATAACTATCCTTTACCCCGAGTTTGGTCGACCCGGGAGGTTGGCCAGGCCAGTCATGGAATATCACGGAATATCACAAGGTAGGCAAGCTATCAATGCGAGTCCTGCTCGGCAAAGGCCTACCGAATTCCGAGTGGAGACTGATTTCGGTCTTGACTACCAACCTGACAGCCAAAGCTTGCACTACTAGAATATCACTACACACCGTGTTGCGGATGACTTGAACAATCTAGCACATTTCTCTATTTGTGGCTGGATATCTACTTTACATGTGGGGTCTAACCACAGCCAACGGATACACGATCACAAGAAGTACCTAAAGTAGCGTTAGAATGATGTTGTACAAGATGATCAGTCACGAGTTCTCTTTAAAGCTGTACTGTCAACCTGAGCCGACCATCTTCACAGGGCTCACAGCTGACGCTCTCCATATTCTCTACGACGAAGTGAGCACCAATGTGTTCAATTTGCTTCCGGGTGTGGCTGGTGCAGACGGCGATCACGGTCGCACCGCTTGCGAGCCCAGCCCGGATCCCGCTCGGGGAGTCTTCAAAGACGACGCAGTTTGGCGCTGAGAAGCCCAGCTCGCGCGCTGCAAGAAGGAATGGATCGGGCGCAGGCTTTCCCGCCTTCAAGCGCTTGTCATCTGCAGTGATCGTCACCTTGGGAGGTACGATGCCGACGCGTGTCATGCATCCATGCGCTGTGGACGAATAAAACAACCCGTCACTTCTTTGGTCTCGATTTGAAACCACGATCACGTACCATACGTTTTCGCACCAGATGTGGCGACGGCGTATCGGCCCTTGGGGATCGAGTCCATCATTTTCTTGACGCCGGGAAGAATACGGACGGAGCGGTCTACACTGGCGGCTTCGATTTGCCAGGCTTCCAAGCACTGCTTCTTGGCGTCGGGGTCGAATGCGAGGATGTCTTCGTCTTCTTCGTGGATCAGGTTGTCAAGGTAGCGTGCATCGTAGATGGAGGCTTCCGGTACGACCGACATGGCCAGCATGCCGTTCAAGCGGGACGCGAAAGAAGGTCGACGGCTATCGAGCGCGGCAAACGATGAAGCGCGAGATGACGGTAGTGAATTCGTGGGGGTCGTGACAAGTTCGGGGGTAGCCTCCCCCGAGCTGACGGGGCTCAGTGGCGAAGGCGAGACAGAGATGGAGGAAGCAGCGGAACCGGGACCGTGTATGCGGTACGCGTCAGCAAAGAAGAGAATGCTCTCTTCGAATTTTTGGACCTCGGCGTCCATCTCGTGGGGCTGGATTGCTGGCTTGAACTGCGCAAGGTTATCGACGGCGCGCTTGCCGTGGGTGGCGGCGATCACGTAGGCAGGGTCCTGCCCGATATCCTTTGCGACCTTTCCCCATGCGGCCTCGACAGCAGCGATGGAATCGGTGAGGGTGCCATCCTATTAAGAGTTGGATCTTGAAAGCACGAATAGGATGCACACATACCATGTCAAACAAGACAGCGTCGACATGGAAAGAATGGACGTTTGGCTGCATGATGATAATACCGAGGGGAAGATGTTAAGACAGGAATTTGAATCTCGTCTGGCACGACCATGGTGACGATGCCGCCCCGTATATATACGGGTTGCTGGACCCATTTCCTTATCGCTATCCTCGCAGCCTGACGTCAAGGGTTGAATTTTTTTAGCCGGAAATGTGGAGCATTCTCGAAAGGATATCCTTCGAAAGTAACGAGGTTGAGCGCGACGATTTGATAAAAGCGCCACCTGTCTCGTATGATACTTTACCACAGATGGAAGAAGCAGGATAAATTTTCTTCTGAAATAGTACTTGAGGGAATTAAAAGCGATGAAAGGAGTCTGTGGATCTATAACAGCCGATATCAGCCAACGTTCATTAAGCGCTTAAGCACTCGCCCGAGTTATCCTAACGAGAACGTTTCGACTCCATCCTCCCTAAAGAGGCAACTCTTTAAGATCGCCCAAGTCGCTCACGAGTATTTCCGCTCCTGCCCAGTGACTTCTAGGGTGCTCGCTACCGCCGCAGTGGAGCGGGCGTGTGAGGATAGCCTCTTTCGAGGAGGTTTGTACGCGTGTCTCACAAGCCTGAAACATCCTTTTTCAGGTTTGTGTTGACAAGTTCTTCACGTAGTACTCCATCTATCTTTATCTCTCGCGCGCTCCGGTGGCACCTGGCATGCGCGACTTATGCTCTTTATCCTCACGCTCCTCCTCTACGTCATATTCTAGTGTTGAAAGATATTTACCAAAGCGATAGTTTTGGTATTACCGGTGTGATGATCAGCTCAGAAGCCAGGCTGATTAGTGCCAGATCTGAGGTCAAGCCCGTCGCCGGGGGAGCCTGTGCCTTGTAGCCTACAGTAACCGAACGTCACGATCTTGTCATTCGTTTCGTTTCGTTTCGACATTTCGAACCGCGCTCGCTGTCGCTATACTCATTTTTGCGCCTTTATCGCCGAGGGCAACGGGACAATTTGTATGTTGCCACGCATATTTCCCGTAGCTGCGGCGCACAGAAACACGAGGGATTGTTGTTCGGTCTTGGAATGGATACCGTGTTTATCAAACGGTACTGCAATCTTGTGATAACAAAGGACCATGGACCGCGTCAACCCCCCCCCCCCCCTGCAGCGTCTATATCCATATCTACGCATTCACTGAGTTCCCCGTCGAGAGTTGTTTTTCGTGAATAATTGACCGCAAGTCAAACACCTGTTCAAGCGATTTTTTTTTTTGCCCGGGGGGGTTATGAAGTCGTGATGTGATTGTACCCGAAGATTTCTAACGATTTTGAATCAAGGCAAACTGTCTATCGTCGTTCTCATCTGATAAGGTTGATTCGGGCATCATGCATCAAGGGTGACTCTCGGATAGTCCGATCGGCCAGTCGGTTAACGGGAAAAAAAATAGCCGCCTCTGCTTGATCTTTGGATGTAGGAGCGAATGGCGGCCCTTTTTGAGGGAGTTGGCTGAGGGAATATACTGTTCTTTGGTGGACACTAGAAACCATAGTTAATGATTCATATAAAAAATCTACAATGTATTGTTTTAGGTTTATTTACATAAAAACACGTATATGGTATATTCTATTTCTTATTTTTACTCGTAATGCCAGCGAAAGATCGATCGACAGCGCACAGCATTGATAGTGGCTGCGCCTTCGCTGACGAATTGCGCGCTTCTAAAAAGGGTTGAGGTAGGCAGTGATGGCATTATACACATAAGAATAACAAAAAGTCATATTATAATCCATGATCGGTTGACCGGGACGAGTGGGAGATAAGGGACCAGGAGCACAGTCGCGGTGATAATGTGTAAGCTCAGCCCGATAACATCATCATACAATCATACGCAAGCCTATCAATGACTGTGCCAACACCATGGAATCGGAATCGTGGCCCTTTTTTCTCCATGCCAGTGGGCGAACCACTGGCTATGGTAGGTGGCATTCGCCCCGTTAGTACGTGGCTTGCACACAGCGAGAACACCCTGCCCCCGTATCATTGCTTCTAGATTCTCGTGGTCTCCAGCTGTGACATGCATCTCGTAGTCGGCTTTTTATTGTCATCCGAGTCCGAGTCGTGGCACGCCGCTCACCTCTACGTCATGTATTCATACTCGACCATGCACGTTTGAGAGTACTGATCCTAATCAAAAAAGCACTTTGTTTTCATCGGATCCCCTGTAAACATGTGTCGTCCTCAGTCTGGCCATGGCAGAACACCCCAGGCAGACAACTTTGTAAAAATAAAAATAAAAAATAAAGCTGGTGGTAACACGTCTGCGATCGCGATCAGATCGCAACGCTTTTCTCGGTCTCCCAGTCACCGGCAAACTGTTTGGTCGAACACGCGATAAGCTGCGGTCCAACGTGGAAAGGCTCAGCGGAGCTGCCAGTGGGCACAGTGATGAGTCGTCCGTGAAAGAGGCTAAGAGCACAGCACCGTGCGCCCCTCCAATCCCGGGAGAATGGAACAAGGAACAAGGAGCGAAAAGCCCTCGTTCGCTGTACCTGCCGAATACGTTTATCCGCGGTGATCGCGAGTTGATATCGATATCGTCGATATATCCAAACTGTTATAGTAGAGCTCAGTGAATGATAATCGATAAGTCACTGAGCAGGAAGCCATTCCGACGTACGTACTAGAAGGTAGCAAAAGGCATTGGGTAAGCAGAAGGTAATGGGCCAGAACGCCTTGTGGAATGATTCCTATAGACGAAGTTGTCGCATAAACAATCCTTTGAATTCGTTAACCCGACGATCGCGTGAAACTGAGTTACGTAGCTCTCACATCCATACGGTACCCATTCGAAATTATCGATCATCGATGTTGAAGAACCGTTGCATTGACTCACAACGGTTCGCCGGATGATAGCTTTGCTCCACCGTCTCAACGTCCTGGGTCGGGTTGCCTCAGATGCCGTTGCCAGTGGCCCACAACGTATCACCAAAGGATAGTATGAATCAATCACAATCACATTACGATGGTGCTACGATAGTCGTTCAAAAGAGTACTGGTAATGTTTCGATCGAGAGTGTTTGTCATATTGGTGCATGTTCCTCTTACCTGCATAAAGAAAAACCTACGTGCCGCGCGAGAACACCTCGCATAGCGATAGAACAAGGACACAAAAACAAAGAGAAAAAGTAAAAAGTAAAAAAAAAAAAAGAGACTACACATGAGCGAAGTATGTGCATGGCCAGCCAAAATAACAAAAAAAGTAATGAGAGACCAAGAGACAGAAATAATGTTAAAGACAGAAGTGCTTCGGACATATGCATGATGGTGTTGTCTGCCCAAAAAGTCAAACGTCCGGAGTTGAAGATGCAATGCGGGATATAATGCACAAAGGCAATGAAGAGAGACACAAAAGGCAGTATACACCTTGATGTTCTGAGCAACTCTATCAGTGCGGGAGACCAGTGGCAAAGATGTTCTGGCACGCACTTTAAAAACGATGAATGATGCAATGTACAACATCGGTCTGTGCTCAGCCAAATATCTCTGTGACAGTGCGTCGACGCTCCCGCCTTTGCGACGGGAACGCAATTGTCTTGGGTTGAGGGTTGACCGCTGTCTCATGCTCCTCGGCAGCGGCTTCAAGCGACATACGGGCTGCACGCACACCGAGAGTTCGCCGACGACTATCTCTCTCAGTTTCCGAGCCAGATAGTGGCGAGCGAATCTGGTTGACACCAGAGGTATCCTCCTCCGCAGTCGTACCCACCCGCCTTCGAGCCTTGTCACGACTCTGCTGTTGCTGGAGAGTAGATACTGACACTTCCGATGGACGCGAAAAGGTTACAGAAGAACGCACTGAGTCGCGGGAATCTGTCCGTTCCATGGGAAACGTAGAGGCTTCAGGAGAAGCCGATGCCGTGTGTGTTGAAATTGCTGTCGTGGGATTGGGTGTAGATAAAGCGAATGGTGGATTGGGATTGCGAACAGTGGTTATGGAAGCCGTGGAAACGTTGCGACGACTGCCTTTGTCAACTGTGGTGTCAGACCTTTGAAGTAGTGACTCGGACGGGAGACTCGGGAGGGGAGGCGGGGTAGAGTACATAGGCGGTCTCGACCTTTCTGCCTGAGGGTATCGAGATCCGGGGGTCGGAGAGGGCTCGTAGTCCGCCGATAAGTCAAGGACGTTGTTCGGTGTATTATGAAACCCTGACACGTTCGTTGTCATTTGCAGCTCGCGGTGCTCACGTGGCGCGAATAACCGTCGGGAAGTTAAAGGTGGATTCAAACCACTTCTAGAGGAGGTTGATCGATCCTGATCGCTGTCCCGGTCTCGTGAAGACGGAGGGCGGGCAAGGCTAAGATCGCTACGAGAGGAGAGCCTGCGAGAGATATCAGCCCCACCAGTGGAGATCATTGGTTCCCAGCTCAATCGTGACTCGGCGCTTCGTCTACCATCTTGGCTCCGCCTGCTACTGCCCCTCTCGAGGCCTGGATCAGATGGGGGCCTCCTAGTTATGTCATCATCCAGGCTCATTGACCTCAGGTGGGCAGATTCAGATGCTCCAGCTGCCTCCTTTAATAGCTTTCCGGCACCAAGAATGAATCCGGTGAGCGACCGCACTACATCATCGCTCTCCCGCAAGCACTCCCGAAAGTCAGAACCAACATCTCTCCAAATTTGTGCGGGGTGATTGGGTCCGTCCGCTTCGTAGTACTCGTCATCTACTTCGATGGCGATTTGTTGCTGAACAGCGTTGGAGGTCGCAGCCCTCAGAATTCTGTTGAGCCTCTCGGACGAACGTATAATCGCGTTTGAGTGATCAGATAGATCACGAATTGTTTGGGATTGACTTGGAAGTCGAGAGAGTTGTGCTTGGAACATCGAGAGTGATTCCAACATGAGGCGGGTGTGTTCGCCATTCTGGGAATTAAGATTTGCCAACACGCCATTACCACCTGGGGTTACGCTCGTATAATGGCGGGAGAGTGTGCCTGTACGTGGCCTGTCTGGATCGCTGGGTGTTTGAGGTAAGGAAGGGATGCGTGTAGTCGGTGAATGCCGAGATTCTGGTCTGTCCGAAAGGTCATACGTCGTTCTCCTGGACCGTATCGAATAACTTCCATTCCTGGGAACGTCCCCCCCGTGTGAAAAGTCCGCCATCGACGTAGCAGGTCGAGATGAGCCACGTCTCGTATCCCGTTCTAAAACCAAGGTAGCGGGTGCTCTAGGTGGATCTGAGTGCAAGTGGGGGCGAGGAGCAGGCGGGCCAATGGCTTCCCCACTCGTTCGACTCCTATCATCAGCATCGGATCGCCGCTGCCTTTCCGAGTCTTCCCACTCCACTATGCGACCAGAACTCGGGCCAACAACATTTGAGCGTGCGCCGCGCACGGAGGCGTTCACATCACGCCCGTCACCGAAGACATCCTCATTCGAGGCGGCGCCCTGTCTCACACCCCCGCGCATAACAATCCCCGCCGCGCGCAGGCTCTCGCCTGCAAGTCTTCCTGTTGCCCCTACGACACCATTCAGAGCACTTTCTGCACTTCCTCCTCGTTGAGATTGTCTTCGCCCGCCATCTGGAGCATTGCCTGATAGATCGTCGGAAAGCCAGCGAGTCTGATGTCGTCGTGTCAGATCCCTCACAGTGGAAACCCGAGTGGACCGAGCACCGCGAGGAGAGTACTGGACACTGCTCGTTGCATTGACAGCTGTATGCGCCGCAGTCCTGGGTGAATGATCATCCTCATACCCTTCATCCCGGAAGGATGACCGGTGTGGAGTCATAGGCTCGGTTGAAGTCTAAGGGAAATGCATTTTTTTCAGCTGACTGCACAAGAAACTCAACCAGGCAACCAACCCGTCCGTCCAAGCTCCGCCGTTCTCTATCCCTGAATTCTCTCGGAAGGGGCTGCCGTGATCTTTTGCTTCCGGTAGGGCTCCTCCTTGATGAAGCTACGGCGGCCAGCGCCGCCGCAGTAACATCATGGTCATTTCTACTGTATCTCCCGTTCTCCGCATCTTGAGCGGAGATAGCACTCGCCATGGATACTCGTTTACGAGGAGTGCGTGACGGGCCCGGAGACGCCTGACGCGTCCTCCCAGGAGATGTGGGTGCAGAGATGAGCCTTTGTCGTTGACGGGAGTCTGATACAGACGGCGGTGTCCACGAACGTTCAGGAGACGATGAGCGGTAGGAATTGGACTCGGTGCGGGAGGGAGTTGGCGCACGCAAACTCTCTCGCTCGGTCTCGGATCCTGAGAGGGTATCATTGCGTTGAACTGGTGGTGCGGACTGCGAGTGCGAGTGCGAGTGAGATGAGAGGCGAGATGATGATGCTGTAGAAGTGGAGGAAGATGGGGCATTAGGTGAACGAGAGGGATGGGTCGGTGATGGAGTATTGAGGCGGGAAGAGAGTTTGTCTAGTGCCTATCCATCATACGCCCATTCGGCAAGCAAGACGATTCGAATAGCATATAGGCATCCAGAATGCACATTCAACACCGAAATACCAGAGCCACAGTAAAATTCAAGAAATCGTAGTTCCAAAGGTTGCCAGGAATGCACCGCAACACGTGGAGTGGAACAAGGGCATGCAATGAGCATAGGTTGCGGGGGAAGCGCAGCAGGCTCACCATGCGGTTGCGTTGAGCAAGGTTCCTGACCCGCTGGAGCGCTGCGATATTCTCGCTGGGGTTTTTGACTCCAAATCTCCTGTCAAGCCTGGCGGTATTATCTTCCTCGCCCGCGCGGTCGTTTTCGTCATCTTCGTCATCAGAGTTGGGTCTTGAAGTCTTGGATAGAGCCATGGGATTATTGTACGTTTCTATAGGCATCATTGCACTTGGGGAACCTGAATATGAAACTGGACGCTGTCGGATACTGCCAGAGTTTGCGCTGTTGTTGTCACCGGCGGAACCGCTCCCGGTTGAATTGGTTGCTGGGGGTGATGGTAATCCGGAAGGGGAAGCAGCGCCGGGACTCTCTGGAGGCTCAGGAAGATCCGGGATATTGGTTTCCTTGGGATCCTTGGGCGGTAACGATCCTAGGAATATTGCGGACAAAGGACGCCTCGAGGAAGCAACGAGTGAGCGCGGCGGCATCAGAGTGAGTGCAGCAGGTCATCAACCACGGCGGGCGTGAAAATAAAAGTCGTCGTCGTCGTCGTGCACAGCGAGTAAGGGGTTGGGGACGACGACGAGCTCAACGCCAAGCAAACAGCAGATGAGGGAAGACTAGTACTGTGGGAATTCAAACCCCTGCTCTCGGATGCAACCTCTCCGAATTCCGACTCCGAACGTGCTGTCTGGCAACGGGACAATTGACGGTCGTCAAGAAAGACAAGTACCTGATATTCTTTCGCGCTGTGCAACTCTCCATCAGCGCTCAGGTGTTTCTCTTCTGACTGAATTTAACCTCTGCAGACTGC
>JBBPUO010000096.1:8165-20728 GCA_038094755.1 Caloboletus firmus | reverse complement strand
ATCTCGCAAGCTCGACCTTTTTCATGGAGAGGCACCTGCTTTGGGAGGATACTATCCCTGTGCTGCAATTTATCACCAACCAACTACTAGACAACCATCGAGGAACTCTTACCTGTTTCCCCAGCCCGCTTGCCATTCCAGCCCCTCGCACCGATCAACCCACCTAAGAACGGTCACATGGCGATGCCAGAGTCGGGTCTGTGGAGCATCAATTGCCTAGTACCGTTCATTTCTCAGCGAGAACCGCACCTCGGAAGCCAGTGCTTGCCCGGAAACAGCATCCATGATATAGTAAAGAAGCGTACACTCGATCAGATAAGTAATCCCACTCGAAAACATGACCCGGTTGGTCAGGAGCATAGGCGGGGCCGGGTACCCAAGTAAGAGGATTCCCCTTTGAGACCACCTATTTCATCCACCTTACCGTCGCCGTCGCTTCGACCATGGACGTTCGCATTCCAACATCCATGCTGAATGCCCTGTATGCAGACATTCGACGAGTCACAGCAATTAATCATGCTGGATTCCACGGTCAAAGTCAGCCGCATCCTACATCGTCCGCATGATTTATCGACTGCAAATCCCGAATCCCGTCGGACGTCTGTAAGCATGACAAGTACGTTCTATTGGACGTTACAATTGAGTCATATGCAGCCTTGTCTCGCAAAGCATGTCTCGTACTTACTAGGCTCTCTCCATTTTCATATATCCTAGCTCAGTCGCTTGCGAACACGGCGATCTCTTCTGTCCAGGCACCACGACGAACGTTCATCCGTTCCGCTACGGGGACCGCCCAACCTCAAAGCGATGTCTGTGTACCCCTTAATGTTCGACGAGCGCATTAACTCAGATTGCTCAGCGGTTTGTCACTCGCAATAGCTTCCGAACTCCTTTCCTTGACGTGGTCCCTCCAGCAACGAGTTCACTTTTGACTGAGTGTTGATCAGAGGACGCCTGGAACAGTCTCAAGAAGATGGTTTTTGATGTGTTTTGCCTCAGTGACGAGGTGCTCAGTTACCTCCTGCACACAGTTTCGCTGCGTAACGTTACAAAATATTGCATATGTACATCCTATCTATGGTATACGGGACCCTTCAAGGGTTCATATATAATCTTAGCTACACTAGTGGAACGACCGTACCAGGAATTCTACGTCAGTTAGTGTTCCTCGTTATCAATAATAAAAAAAAGCCCAAGGGGTAATAATGATTAGTAGGCTTGGAATAAGAATGTACGTATTCCAGTTCGTTGAATTAGCGGGTCGTCACAGGTCATAAACGAGTCAGTAAGGAGAGGGGTAGTGAGTCGAGATGGGGACTGGGCTCGAGTCGTGGTTTGCGTCCGAAAAGCACTGGTCACAGGGGCCCGGACATATCGGTTTCCAGATACGCACGAGAAGGTGATGCTCCGTGCGTGGGCCAGCCTATAGCAACAAACCGATCACCGAGCACGCAAGCACGAACGACATCCAGTACAGTGTTAAGGGTCTGTGTGACCTCTCCGCACTATCCACAAATGAAGTCAGCTGCGGTCTCATCATATGACATCACAGAGATAGAAATGAAACGATCATGCCCTCGTTGGGCCACCACTCATTTCTTTTCTGCCATGTCCCCTTTCGACGCGAGTAGAGACAGACGTACCTGCTGGTTGTCGATGGCTGACTCGTTATCTTGACCGTCATGACAGCGACGAGCCCATCGATTGCATTTGCTCCGTTGACAGCGACAGTCTGGAAATGATTGATGCCAACACTCGAATTCTGGAGCAGTCCAGAAACGTAGTTGACGGAGGTGTGGTAGGTATATCCATTGAACGACGTTTGGCCCGAGTACGTGCTCGCATTCGTGACCTCGGAGGTGGGAATGATACCCGACTGTGCCGTGGCGTTGCCAATCAGCCAGTCACGTCCAAGATTGTAACTACAACGTCATGTCAGCAGAGAATTCGGGTGATGTTTCATACACCGACCCATTTACGATGATGTTGTGTGAATCTGTGAGCGATGGTCGATGATCTATGAGAGTCCAGGAATGCTAGCCAAGGAACGTACCGACGATCGGCATCTCGTATGAAGCCGCCATAAATATTGCGCCACTATTCGCATTGGGCCCATTCTGGATCCAGTAACGAAAATGATTGCCGCCCTCGATCGTTTCTTCACAAGTGCCGAGTTGGACATTACCATAGTCCCATCTTATGACCGCCGTCTGATTGACTACCGGACGGAATATATCAGCAGAGAAGAAAATCACTACCCGAGCCAGACGGAGTGCGTACGGTAACCGTTCCCGTCCCCGAGGTTGGCGCCTTGATTGTCACCGGAATGCTGACCCAAACACTCGGTCGAGAAACCGAAAGACCTAAACAGGTTGAGGGAGGACATGGCGATGGACTAGTACGACATACTGACTGGTAATAGTTGAGTAAACCTCCACTGTTTACAGTACTCTGGAGCACTGGTGAATCAGAGTAGGCAGATATGATGACGTTGATGGGTTCGCCGAGTCCTGCAGGGGATGTATTTTGCACTTGCTACAGTAGCAGAAAAAAAAAATCAAGGATGACATTATGATTTGGAGTACATCACGCACTGTTAGCATGCTGCCACCTCCGTCCGCCGGGATATAGTAGCCATAATTCGTCTCGCGCCTCTGAAGTGGCGCCGGCGGCCTTGATGAGCGTACGGCTGAGACGAGGAATGGCATCGACAGCGTGACAACCACGCAAGTCAACAAGGCATGGGATATAGGGCAGAGTGTGTACATGCTGGGCGGGTGGGCGACGTTCGCAGGGCTTGCCTGTGAGGAGAAAGCAGACTCAATCTGCTGGAAATACTTAAGGAGAGGAGGGATTGCCGTAAGGACTGGCTTGTGAGGGGGAGAGAATCAAATTGCAAGTTCCTGTTGGGGCGGCCAGCGCACCGTCGACTTACTCTGCAGGACTACCCTTTTATGTTAACTCCGAAATATGTAAGGCCCAACCCGGCGATCTCTCAAAACAAGGCACTCTTGAAATTATCGAGGTGAGCAAGAGTACTGTGATATTGTCCAGCGACCTTGTTGGTCCTACCTCCTTACAGCGGGATGGATACCTCAACAGCACCGCTCTGGGTCGCCTCGAGGCGCTGGAGACAGAATTAGCACACTCCTCACTCTCAGGTACTATTCAAGAAATAGCGCTAGAACGTGCACCGTGCGACACCTTGACCTGTCGTCTTTTGCTCAGACCTCGCCCTTTCGGGATCTCATCTCCCTATGCTAATCATACTAGGACATCCGAGTCATGCTGCTCGACTCCCGAAGGCTATTTCCACCCGACCTTTCCACTAGTTTGGGAATATGAATATGCCCCCCCTTCCGTCCGCTGTAGGCAGATTACTTACAGGGGGCAGAAAGGAGGCAAGCCCGGTCAACATACTTGTCTGACAATCCAGTAGAGCAATCCTCGAGCTACACGATCAGCCATACCACATCCATTCGACTGCTCATGATCCCACGACGCGACACGATGGCGCAGGCTGCATGTGGATCCTGTGTTTATGGCTAGTGTACGCTTTCACACCGCTCTCACTGCAAATCAAGTTATAACTACTTGTAGTTCACAACGAGTGTTACTAGCGACGACATGAGGAATCCCCTCGGATATACAACAACGTGTGTTTCAGATCTAGTACAGTTCGAGGAAAGGATCTGATACAATAAATCAATAACCGTGATGGTGCTTGAGGTGTTTCTCGTGGTGCTCCTCGGCTGGGCGCGATAATCAGGGACTGAAATGTCTGCCTTTTGCTGATTACTCACCGTCTCGTTTGGCTTTATATTTGTCGATGGCATCGAGACCCTTGGTTTCGACGATGCGGTCGATGAACGCACCAGCGACACCCGCCCTAATCCCGCCCATCAGTCGTGCCTAAAATGGGTACGTATGGACGCACATGATTTCCTTTGCCGTGGCATGAGAGACGGTCTCACCGTTCTTCTCTTTGTGCTCATTCCACGCTTTCGCAGCCTACAGGGCGGTCAGCATGTTTCGTGTCAGCAGGGAGGTAGTGGACCTCGTAGGCAGCGGCGGCCGCGATGAGTTCATGCGAGAGCTTGGCCTGGTGGGGCGCGTTGGTAACCTTGGTAGCGAGACTCGTCAGTAACCCGTTTACGAGGAATGCCCAGATCGATCTACTCACTTGGTCGTATGCTTCTCTGGTCATCGTGAAGAGTCTTGTTCGAGGGAGGGGAGTTGGAGTAAGTGTCGAGATAAAGATCAGTGATCGAGGTGCGACCTTTTTATACTCGGGTCGCAGCCGTACGTCATTCAGAGTGGCAACGCGGTTACGAATTGAATTCGCACCGGTTGGGACAGCTCCGTGAAATTGAAACCTCACCCCAAATGCACTGCCCACCGTGGTCGTGCACTCCCCCTCCCGAAATGCAGTGCCAAAACTCAAGCAAGCATATGCATCCATTCTAATGTTGGCCGACCGTCGTAGACACAGCTTAGGTACAAACAATAGTCAATTATATCTCGACACAACCGTGACCCGGAGAGGCCGGTGCTCATGTTTTCTCGTGGGGTGGCAGCATTGGACTGCTTGAAACAGGAGCTGCAAAAACCTCCAGTGCCGAGATGGAGCCTGAACTAGGAACTTCGTCGTCCGTATGTGATAAAACTCTGGTGCAAACATCGATAGCTTCCTTCAAGCGTAGTTCTTGCCCATTCTAGAACAATTGCAGTGATGACCCTCCAGGCTGGACGACTCTAGTAGATCCGTAGTGAATAGAGCCTTCCTTTTCAAATGCACATTTCGTACTCGGAGGTCTTGCGTTGACGATCCGTCATTGCAGTCGCGTCTGCCCGTAAGTGATGCCTCGTCATGCTATTCACTTTTCAATGGCCTCTTCCACACAGCCTTGGTCCCACTCGGCAACGCGCCCGCCGTCCGTGTCTCCCAATGCTTCCCACGGAAAAAGTCGATTCGAAGGTTTGAGCGGAGAGCTCGCTACTTGGAGGCCGTTACTACTACCACGTTGGATCGATTCGCTTCAGTGTGATAAGAGAAAGTGGGGTTGGTGAACATGACACCATACCAACCTTGATTATTATTCTTCTGATTGGAACCAAGCCTCTCTCTCAGGCACGGCATCGCACCGAGTCATCCCCGGTAAGTTTACCAGACACCGGTGGGGGAGCCACGTCTCAGCCGTCGGGACACGTACTCTCTGCTGGGCAAGAACACGTCGGTGATTTGACGTCCAAGTCTGTAGATTGGTCAGGCTGCCATATTCTGATAGGCCAGTATTCGTAGGCTCGGGCCCTCGGTTATCCCGATTCTTGGCGCCCGATGGCGGAACTGTCGCCTGCGCAATTGACTCAGCGGCCTCACGCTCTGGTGGCTGTGCTCAGCGGGGCTGTCCAGGGTCTTCCGTAGTCGTCGGGAGATATGTCCTCTGCAGCAAGTTCAACAGGTCTCGTCCTCGCGCATATTTTTTTCGATGGCTCGATGTCCTGTTTCATGTCGTGTGTGTTTCTTTAAATTTTTTTCCGTACTAGAAATGATATTTGGTACCTTTTCTCGTCGGTAGGGCGGTGCTTTTTCCCGCCATCCGGGAACACGCGTTCTGAGCTTGAAAAGCAGTGAAAATGGATCCTTTATAAGCTGGCCGAGTCAGTCTGGTGTGCCCTTCATTTTTTCTTCCTTTCCCCCATCCACCGAGCAGCTTGTGCTCCGCTCGTCAACCGTTTTCGAGTCATCTGTACTCTTCCAATCCTATCCGTGAGTGATTCAGTTCGATCTGCATCTGTTTCATTGTGTCCTACGTGTGCTCTATCTGCTCGGCACCGTCGCGCAAAGCATACTACTGTATCGATTTCTGTCCTGAAATCTGCGTTCTGCGTTCTGCGGTCATGTCGCCATCTTTTCACGATCATGCGTCGATCCCCAGGTCGCCCGATCTGTCTCGTCCGTCCCCACCAGGGCACTCACGAACATCATCGGCGCGACCGTCGGGGTCACGGCCGTCTCAGTGCTCACCGAGTCACACTGAACTCATGCCGCACACGGATGCACACAATACCCCCTATATTGAGAATGAGGCGCTGATGACATCGTCTCATGGTTCCAGACCCGCCAGGCCCTCCACGTTGTCGCCTGGCCCCAGTTCGCACCCAATAACCCCTCACCACTCCGCAATTCCAGATCAATATTTACCATACTCTTCAAATCAACATGTCCTGCCCCTCCAGGAACTGCTGAATCAACGGCCGATCTCCCATCGCCCCGGTCTGTCGCCAAATCCCGGTCATCTGGTCTCATCGCCCTCTGTACTTGAAAGTGCTTCACTTTCAAGCTTTTCTACTCGCCATGCTGCGATAGACACCCACTCTACACGTCCCCGGACGTCCAACCAGGTCTTTAACAACATCTCGGATCTTGCCGCCCATTATGGGATACCCCAATTTTTACCAGTTGCTCCCCGCACGACCCCACGTAGAACAACAGACTTTGAAGAAGCATCTTCGTCTCAACAGACTGACACCTTCTCGTCCTCCCCCGATTTCGCAAATCTTTGCTCCAACTATTTAACCATGTTGTCTCAAAAGCCCGGCGATGATGGCGCCAATGTTGTCTCAGCCGAGGACACCGCGCCGGTAGCGACCGTCGCAAACGTGACGGACGCTGACGCTATCCGGTCACTCATGGACGTGTTCAATGGTTCGTTGTGTTTTGTGCCTTGCTCGATCGAAGGTGACTTATCTTGCTGCGCAGCAACGCCAGAGCTTCAGATGTCCAACGACCTGAACGAGTATCTGACATCGCCACTTATTGACTCCCCTCTCGACGATGACTTGCTCACTACTCCTGCTGTCGGATCCGATATGCACGCGGACATCATGACCAGTCCTCTTATGGAAGACATTGGGAATGATTCATTCGGGGAGCTGCCGTCTCTGTTTGGCGAGTGCAACGACCCTATGTATCAGTGGTCGAAGCCACCTCAGAGTGAACCACCCGTCCTCCCTCGCCAACCAAACTTCGAGAGCATGTACCGACTAGAGTCTCCCAACACACCGTTCGTCGACTCCCCTAGTGCCTCTTCGTTCAGTAGAGAGACGGCACCTCATCCATCATCCAAGCGCAAGTCTACCGCCATCGGTACCCGCAAGAACATTACCCCCGAGTCGCTTGTTCCGATTGATGCACCCACTCAATCGCGCAACTATCTCATTCCCTCTGCCACTTCTCGTAAAGAGCTTCCCGCAACTTGGCGTCGCAAGCGGCTTCGCACCGCTGGCCCGGGCGACGAAGAAGACCAACTCATCGACGAAGCTCACACTCCCACCCTGTCTGAGCAGGAGCAGATCGAAGCGAAGCGGCGTCAAAACACGATCGCAGCTCGCCGGAGTCGGAAGCGTAAGCTAGAGTACCAGCGGGAATTGGAGGAGAATGTGGAACGGTATAAGCAGGAGAGCGAGATGTGGAAGCAGCGAGCAATGACCTATGAGGCTTTGCTTCGCAGCCACCACATCGAGTGCCCAGAGTTGCCTGATTCATGATCTCTACTCCGCAATGTTCTTTTGTGTTTGTCTCTATCGTTGTCCTTGTCCCATGTGATCTTTTTTTTTTCCTTCTCGCAGACGATTTATGCCTAGCCCCAGCCTGGGTGATCAGGCTGTAATCTTCGATGCTCCGTGTATTCCTACCCTCATCAACTTTCCCCCACTTCCACTGGTTAGGAGTATCGTCGTAACCCCCATCCCCTTGTCCCCCATTTTCGTGCTTTCTGTCGAACGCACCAGTCTTTTTGAGTCCAACCTGTCCCCTATCTTTTACTCGACATGTATCACTGTCCCGTTAGATTGAATAAATCAGAAATGTCGAATGTAATTTTACATCAGAGTGATTGTATAGGTTCCAAGGCCCCCGTGGTGAGGCATGGGAAGCCCACAGCACGAGTACACGTAGACGGCCAAGGCTAGGATTGACGACGTTTGTGTTGAACAAGAACTAGGGTGTTTGAAATCCCCAGTTTTCATTTACCAACATTCCGCGTGAACACCGCTCGGCGTTCTCCACCTCTGTTGACCTGGGTCGCGAGCCTCGTGGCCGAAGCCCCACTCCCTTTACTCCTCGCTTTTCTATGTTTACCGCATCTACGAGGAACAGCACCTACGAGCGTCTCGAAGGTGGGATGGGTCCCGGCCGACCGAGCAGAACACCTGGTTGGAGAAAGATAGCGATAGGGTGCGGCATACTCGTGGGGCTCGTCTGGTTTTTCGGTCCTCGTGGAGACGCCCTCTCAGCGGGTACGTTCATTTTTATTTGAATCTAACAAAAGTGAAAAAGCCCACATGTACATTTCTAAACCCCCTGGCAGAACTTCCGATACCTGGATCAGAAGATGGTTACCCGCCACCACAAGCAACGATACCCTTTCATACGCAGACGAACGCAGCGCTCGATTCAGACGATGCTGTCCATTTGACCTCGATACCCTCCCCGACCGTCACCAGTCCATCTCCAGTACCTACGTCCCCCGAAACCGATCCCGACCCACTCAAAACGGTCCATTGCACCGCCCCGTATGCATCCCACCTCCCACTCGTGCAATACGCACTCATGATCGATGCGGGTTCGACCGGTTCCCGTATCCACATATACAAATTCAACCACTGCGGGCCTTCGCCCTCGTACGAATACGAAGTCTTCAAGATGATTCAACCTGGCTTGTCTGATCGGACCAAGACGCCGCAAGGTGCTGCGGAGAGTCTGGACGTCCTCTTGGACGAAGCGCTCCGCGTCGTACCGGCGTCGTTGCACCGCTGCACGCCCTTGGCGGTGAAAGCGACGGCGGGGCTCCGTTTGCTCGGCGTCGCGGAGAGTCAGGCGATTCTGGAGGCGGTGGAGACGAGGCTGAGGGACGAGTATCCGTTCGTGGTGCCGGACCGGGATGGGGTGGTGATTATGGATGGGAAAGATGAGGGTGTGTATGCGTGGATCACGGTGAATTACTTGTTGGGTACGATTCGGGTGGATTCGCCCAAGGACGCGCCGACGTATGCGGTGCTTGATTTGGGGGGTGGGTCGACGCAGATCGTGTTTGAGCCGGAGAAGGGTGAGGAAGAGATGGCGGATGTGGTTGCAGGTGGGGTGCTCAAGGATGGGGAACACAAGTATGAGTTGGTGTTTGGTGGGGAGGAGAGGGTGTTGTATCAGCATTCGTATTTGGGGTATGGGTTGAAGAGTGCTAGGGAGAGCGTGCATCGGGTGGTGGAGTTTATGGATGGGCTAAGGACAGCGCGGGTGAGTGGGGTGGACGAGTTGCCAAAGGTGGCGAATCCGTGTCTCGCACAGAGGACGACGAAGGAGGTGGATGTGCCTTTGGGGGAGGGTAAGGACAAGATCAAGGTGTTGATGGTGGGGGAGGATGTTGGGAGTTTCGAGGCGTGTAACCGGGTTATGGAGTTGGTCATGGCCAAGGATGCGTAGGTTTTTTTTTTTCTTGGGCGGCATTGACGACTAGAATACTGACGGTTTCATTCCATGCATTGTAGTGTCTGCGAGGTCAAACCGTGCTCGTTTAATGGTGTCTACCAGCCTTCGCTATTGGATGCGTTCTCGACGGGCAAGATTCTCCTCCTGTCGTATTTCTACGATCGGATTATGCCCCTGATACCCCCACCTCCCAACGGCAGCCAACCGCGCATCACCATCTCGACGATCGCCACCCTCGCACATCAAGTGTGTGCGGGCCCGAGCCGCTGGCTGGACCACTGGGGCGCGTACCCCGACGTGATTGAGGAGTTGGAAGATCGGCCAGAGTGGTGTCTTGATCTGACGTTCATGCATGCCTTGTTGGGACTTGGGTACGAGTTTGCGGATGTGCGGGACGTGGAGCTTGGGAAGCGGATCGAGGGGACGGAGTTGGGGTGGTGTCTTGGTGCGACGATTGCGATGGTGGAGGGTGGGGAAGTGAGGTGTCGCGATCGGGCGTGAGGCGTTGGGGCGTTAGTGAGGAGGTGGGGGGTATAAAATGTGGATGTGGATGTGAATCGACGGTGCACGGAGTAGGAGTAGAGCGAACGTTTGATGACTGTCTATTTTATTTTAATTGTTCCGGACGCGTTGAGGGACGTACGTTTTCTCGTTGCTTATTTATGTCGACTCGACGTTGGGGATGTGCTACTACCGATCAGCTGTGAGTGAGTGCATCGGCCTGTGTTTCCATTTGACAAAGTACTTGGTGTTATAGTAATTAACACGACCGCGGGGAAGAACAGGTAGAAGGTGGAAGTTTTGTGACTGCTTAGTGAGTCAGTTCGGAACGACCGTCACAGAAGTGGGCCTTTGTGATTGGCAGTTGCGTTCAAGAGTATCACTAAGACTCGGTTCGCACCCGGATCAAGGGCCGTGGCATAGATTACATTGAAATGAGACCTACTAGCTTTGCGGATTGAACGATCCAAGGCCGTACGATGGTGCTGCGACACGCTCGCAGTCCGTAGAGAGCGTGCGATTGCCGTCGGACCAATATAGTTGGTCATCATGATTTGTCATCAACCCAGCACTCCTCCCTTTGCTTGGCGCGGCCTATCGCGACATGCTTGCGCCCATCCAGCAACGCCGTATATAAACCCCCTTCCTTTTGATGGGCTTCGTATTCCACAGCAATCATGTCACTTCCTGATAGCACCACCATTCTCATTGTAGGCGCAGGTCCGACGGGCCTCGCAACTGCTTTGTCTCTCCTCCACCATGGCTTTCGTGACTTTGTCATCGTGGACGCCGTGCAGCAAGGCGAGAACACTTCTCGCGCTCTCGTCGTTCATGCTGCCACTCTCGAGGTAGCGTGCTTCCTTGTGCCTCTCTCTTCTTCTTCTCTGAATGCATCGTAGGCCCTGGATACTATAGAGTGTGGAGACGACATCATATCACAGGGAACGAAGGTAACGAGGGCCGAAATCGGGACACGTTCCGGTCCCTTGGCTAGTCCTGATATCGCGTCCCTCAAACCATACACGCGGCACCCGTACGCCATTATCATTCCTCAGAACCTGACCGAACATGCCCTTGGGACAAAGCTGGCTAGCCTTGGCGTGTCTGTCTATCGACCTCTAACGGTCGTCGGAATGAAGCGCAACACGGAGAATACGCAGTTGACAGACGTCGGGTTCGAAGATGGCAGAGTGATTACCGCGAAATATATCGTCGGTGCTGATGGCGCACGCTCAGTGGTGAGTCGTTTGCAGTCTCTGATGTCGATGTCGCGTTGCTTACATCCGTATTCAGGTTCGTGCGACCGCTGGTATCAATTTCACTGACCCGATGAGCAAAAATGCAGAAAACGTGACCAACCTCGCACAGATGGTCCTCGCAGACGTCACTTTTGACGCTCCGGCCGAGGACATCCCTTTCACGGGCACCTTGTCCTCGAACAGTTTCTTCCTTTGTGTCCCCATGCCTTCTACCTTTAATGAATACCTTGTCGCCAATGGTTACCCCTCTCTTACTGGCCGGCTCTACCGCATTGGCTCTGGTGTCCCCTTGGAAGACGGAGAAATTCCGCATTTGCCCTCAAAGGAATATCTTCAGAACCTTGTCGATCGGTTCGGACCGTATAAATTATCGTCTGATCCTTCTGTGAACCCCAAGTCCAAGTCCGTACGCATCAAGGACGTCGTTTGGGCGACCCGTTTCCGCAATCACGCTGCGATCGCCGACACACCCTTTATTCGCCTTGGCTCTTCAGGGTCATCGCAAGCAGGAGTTGAACCAGAGGGTGGCGTTATCTTTCTGGTGGGTGACGCAGCGCACATTCATTCCCCCGCCGGTGGACAGGGCATGAATCTCGGGTTGCGCGACGCCGTCTTTTTGGGCGAAGCCCTGACGAAACACATCCATGCTGCCGAGACGAAGCCACTCTCCGAGGCGGATGTGATCCTTCGTGATTTCGCAACTGTGCGACACGCACGTGCCCTTGAGGTGATTGGGCTCACCAAAGGGCTGTTGTCGATGATGGGTTCCAAGGAAGGGGATTGGGCACGATGGTGGTTGCCCATTAGCGCGGCGACGGTTCGGAATTGGGCATTGTGGGTGGCGGGGATGTTCCCATTTGTGCGGCGAAGGATGGGTTGGGAGTTGAGTGGGTTGGGTCGGAGGTGATTTTGGTGCTGGCTCCTTTCGGTTTTGGATGTGGGTGTTTGGTTACGAATACCTGTTTTCTGGAGGCATCGTCCATGATATCATACCTTTGGCTGACCTCGCACTCAGTGCGAACGACATCCGTTTACCGGAACTCCACACAAATGACTCGCATCCATCACGGACACTGTCACCCCCTCCCGCTACTCTGTCAACCTGTCTCGGATGCTGTTAGGTACCACTTCAAGGAACCGGCCACCGGCAGCGCCATGGATGACATTGGCTACGATGAAGAGAACGCATCAGAACCTGACATGACATGCCGATCTGCCCGCCGGTGATGTCGTAGGACCTCAGGTCAGAACGCGCAAACGGGGTACAGTTGGTACAGAGAACACACAAATACGAGGAAAGGTTGGTCATGTTG
>JBBPUO010000095.1:35945-62152 GCA_038094755.1 Caloboletus firmus | reverse complement strand
ACAGAATCTCTTCACTGAGCACCGTGCAGTCACCGAATGACAAGCAACATCTGCGTATTCTTACCGACGAACTCGGTCCTGCTCCGTCTCAGGTCCCTCGTAAAGAGAATCGCACTATTGAATTGAATTTGTACAGTCGATGGGAGACTCCTGTCCAAGACCTCCATACGGCACTTATGGACTCGATCTCCCAGAGTGACATGCTATACATGGAAACAAAGTCCATCCTCGTCCAACTCTTACGTTCTCTTCCCCATGTTACCGAAAAGCGGCCTTACAATCTCGCAGCGCTAGCGGAACGCGCGGCGACCACCAAGGATGCCACTCTTGTGCGCAAGGGTATCAAGGTCAAGGAGATGCTGCGAGAGCTCGAGGAGTTGAAGATCATCGACCAGGTAGACGGCTACAAACTCATGCAAGAAGAGGTGTCTGCAGAACTTGTCCATCTGGGTAATCTCCGCGACAAGGTGCTGCTAGAGACCAAGTCTCTGGAGGCCGTCTACAAAACGATCTGTGATCACAACAGTTATTTGCGTTCACAGCTTGAACAGTACAAGGCATACCTGCAAAATGTCCGCTTAACCGCTTCCAAGGACAAGGGAAGCACTACCGGTGTCGGTGTTGTCACCGTTGGCGGGAGAGAGAGGAAGCCCTCGCGGAGTGTTGTCCTTGGTCCTTATCGGTTCACTCATGCACAGTTGGAGAAGGAAGGTATCATTGTTGAAAGCAATGTCCCAGACAATCGGTGAGTTTCCTGGGTCCACGAGAGTTAACGTCTGACTTTGACCCTTTGCTGTAGCCGCCCGAACATCTACTTTAATATTACATCACCAAGTCCCGGAACCTTCATCATCTCACTACACTATAAGGGACGAGAGAAAGCGATCCTTGAGATGGATCTGAAAATTGATGATCTATTGGAGAAGGTATTCACCTGTTCTCTCTATCTGACGCAGTGCTCAATCGAGGGAACAGCAAAAAGATAACAAGCATCTGCTTGACCTGGAATATGTTCAACTAAACGTGCCGAAGGTGCTTGCTCTTCTGAAAAAGGTCTTCGCTAAGCGGTGAACGATTTTCCCGGGATACTCTACACCTATCTTTGAGAAGCTCATCTTTTTACTTATGCCGTATTCATTCTGTCATACCCGTCACTCCTTTTCCTTTCTTCTTCGTATATCAGCCTCGTCTTATTACAGCGTACGCTTTCCGCCCGTCACCTTGTTCGTTCTGGAATTTTTGGATGTATTACCTGTGTAGTTATGTATGTTTCTGGATACCTGTCTTCCTACACTCCGAATACTCTGACTAGCTCTGCGACATTAAACATCCTTTGATTGAGCACGTAACCCGAACAAGTCCACTTTCTGAGTTAAAACCGACCTCATGCCGATTGAACATCATTAATCCATCACTGTTGCGACGGTTGTCCGGTCATTGTTTATTACTCCGGTCGCAGTCATCGTCACGAAGTTTGTTGATCAAAACGGCCCTTGGTCAAGTTCTTTCTTCATCTACTCGTTACTTTTCCAAGCACTCTTGGTGGAGCCACGTTGGATGTTAGAGTCTCAGTAGATGCTCACCGCGGGAACTGAGATGCCACACCCGTTCTCAGCATCCACTTTATTCTTTCTTGCCTGTTGCATTGGAACAGCCTTAGCAAACTCATTGACATCCCTGCCGAGTTTTCAGGTGGACCAACTAGCTTCAAATACATCTCAGTCCAACAGTACTGCGCCGAACAGCAATGGAATTTCCCCTGTCTCGTTAGCTGACGACGGGTAAGCGCTCGTTCACGACTGGTTAAACAGGCGCGCTCATCCCTCGAAGTACCTACTATACTGTCATCCAAGCAGGCCAAATCAGTTTTCGCGCGTCCATAGACACCGGGTCATCTGACTGTTCGTCGGAATTCTCTATATACTCTGCCTCTGCTGAAAACAGCGTCGTTTGGTAGTCTGGTTGGTCTCGACAGCGTGTACCACAAAAACATGTTCGGCAGTTCCAAAATACCCACTAACCTATGCGTCGCCAACGTTCATTTCGGTCAACAACAACGCTACCGCATTCAGCCTCAGTTATGCTGATGGTACCAGTACGTGTTTCTCGGCGTTTCTACTGTCGAGCTATCGAGTGACATCGTGGTTTCCTCAAGGTTCATCGGGATTTGTTGCAAGGGAGTCCATCGAGGTCTCGAATGTTACGGTGCCCAGTCAGGCTTTCGGTGAGCATGCTGATTCATCGTGGCAGGTCAATCACCGATTGCAACCTTCTCGAAATCCGTAGGAGTGGTGACGAACTCGAATGTCACGCTCATTGATGATGTCAGTGGTGTTGTCGGGTTGGGGTTCCCTCGACTATCGGAAATTTACGCATCTACCCTGAATGGTGCGTGTGTTTCGTGTGTGAGGTTGATGCTTCGAACACATTGGTTGTTGCGGTTTGCAGCCCCACCGTTTCTCGCAAGCTTGACTCAGCAAGGGATACTCGACTACCCCATTTTTGGATTGCGCCTGACACGAAACTCGACTGGAACGCTCGCGTTAGGTGAGGGACAATTCTGTCATTCTGGCCAGCAGGCTCATTAGACCTACCGGCAACTTCCAGGGGCTATTGATGTCTCAGTTGTACAAAACGCGAGCAAGATTGTTTGGAATGAGGTAGTTCCCTTTTCTCCGGTAGGAACACAGACGAATACCTCGGGATATATGTACTGGGCCATCCATCTAACGGGCTTTGCGGTATGTGCTATGCGAAATGGTAGTTGGCTGTTGCTCACCTTTCGTTTAGATAAATGGGAGTGCACTGACACCGATACCTACGTATCCCGGACCAACTGGCAATTCTTCGATTGCACTTTTAGATGTGTAAGTGTTTCCAGGCCAGATCATAGATATGGCATGCTGATGATGAATCTACAAAGAGGAACCCCTGGTTTGTACGGACCTTACCAAGACGTGGGTAGTCTCGGGTAGAGGTATGTGTACGATCTGATTTACCTCTACTTCGTAGGTGACCCGACTGTTTGCACTCTTCCCTGAGAGTCGGCTTGTAGATGAGAGTAAGTAGAGATTGCTGGACATTCTAATGATCGACTGAATAATCCTCAGGTGGGCAATGGGCGCTCCCTTGCACCTCATCCGCGACCATGACATTTAGTTTTGGGTATGCGACAACCACCTTCTATAAGTTCCCGTTAACGAATTTGACAGGGATGGGACCGCATTTGTTCTTCAGCCTACCGATTACCTCATCGGTCCTACAGCAGGTGATCCCAACATGTGTTTGTCTTGGCCTAAAGCTTCGCCGCCCAGCGCAGATGGTATCGACTGGCAGCTTGGTAAGAGTGACCATTACTCCTTGCCAATTGCTTTTATGACGACTTTCTTAGGAACGCCGTTTTTACGCACTGTATACTCTGTATGGAGGTAGAGTACGAACCTTCTTCTCTGCGTCCACACACTCACTTGTATAGCTACGGCATCGATTATGTTCAACCTCCGATGATTGGCCTGTACGCGCTCACAAACTCTTCGACGCCTGTCGAATCCCCTAGTATCCTCTCGTCGTTCTTCTCCTCTGCGTCTGCCACCGTAGCAACCACGCTACCCAACTACCTTTTGGCGACTCCAACGTATACGACCCCGCCCTACGCCTTCAACACTTCCGTTCCTGCGACTTTGGGCGAGATCGTGGACTCGGAACTCGGGACTAGCACGTACTTACCAATGTTTGCTTCATCGGCGATAGATGCAACTGGGCTTCCGATGATTTCAGATCAATATACCTTAATCGCGACCAACGCACAAGGTCAGGTTGTAACATCCACGTATTACCTCACGGAACCCTCTGTAGTTCTCGGAGTGCCTCCAGGGTGGAGTGGTACCCGGACGCTCCAAGCGCCGGTCGCTGCGCTTGGCCTCTCGCTCCTCGCAGCCGTCTGCGCAGGCGTGTGGATATTCTAGCAAACGTTTACTCCCGTCGTTACGGCCTCTATTACTGGACACTCTTTGCACGGATCCTCCAGGCTGGATTTTGTAGTAATTTGGAACGATTGTAGACGATCTATTCACAAGTGTTGCGCTCTGACTGTCAAATAGGCTTTGGACTATTGTTGCACATTCCAGATATACATGTGTGGGTATGTTTATTTCAATGCCCATAATTAGTGACTGCGGGGTTTCTTTTGGGGTTGCTGTACTATTGTTTCTACCTTAGTGCAAAATTTTAATAAATCACCCCCAGAGCTTCAACAACAAAAGCTAGCTATCCTGGTAGCAGGTCACTGACACCTTACATGTGTCTCTATAATCTACAATATTCTTTCTTAAAGCTTTATCCCGTGGGCTTTGAGGGTTATACTTGTCTCACTGCAGCCATACCAAGTATTGATGTAAAGTTGTAATACATGCCATAACTACAGTGAATTATGCATAACTCTAGTCATTTTTTGCAACGATCTTCTACTATGGCCTGGGGGATGCATGTCCCCTTGAATCCGAGAACTATTCAGAACCCGTCCAAGCAAGATGCAAAACGTGGACAGCGAGCGTCTGGTACTTGCTCCGTGGGTTGAACAATGGTACCTGCTTTCATAGCCCTGCTGAGATCTATGATGTCAAGGGAAGGCCTCGATGAGTCTCGGGGCGAAAATTCCGTCCGCTTCCGAGCGACGGATGGCAAAGGCACAAATAAGGCACGCCTTCGAAATGTCTCCGCTCGGCTGCCCCACGCCAGTCTGTTTATGCCTTCCCTTCATATCCTACATGTACATTAATGTCAACACATCCGTCCGCGTCAACCCCAAAACTCGTCTGTGAGCGAACACTCTCTTGCCATCTCAAACTGCTCGTCTGTCCTACAGACCAACACGCGTCTTCCCCCATCGTGCTTTCCGATGTCGATGACAGCGCCTTCGCAACGCTCTAACTCTTCGTTCACGTGCTCATCGATAGCCGAATACCCTAAATTGTTGACTGCTTCCCCGACGGCGCTCCGCAATTCTCGACTTCGTTCCCCAATCCCACCGGCAAACACCAGCGCATCAACCTTACCGCGGAGGGACAGGTGATACGCACCAACGTAATGCAACACGCGATCGAGCACAATGTGGAACGCAAGCGTATAAGGATTTTTTGTCGCAGCTAATGGTGGCGTGAAGAGATCTGCCTTCCTGACGATTTCTCCAAAATCGGCAGTTCCCGTCAATGCCTTCCAGCCGGCGCGACTATTGAGGATTTCCTCTGCCTAAATTGTTTCGATGAGTGCAGGAAAAAAAGCATAAGGAAATGAAAATCAGACTCTTGTAACGTGGATTCCGTGCGGTGTTGCAGAGCTGTAACTCAGCCGACTTAGAGGCTCGCTCGTGTAATGGAAAATGAGACTGGGGTCGACATCTCCTGCTCTGGTGGAACCGGGTAATCCACTCAAAGGAGTAAGACCCATGGATGTGTCGACAGACTTGCCACCCCGAATGGCGCATGCAGATGCTCCAGATCCAAGGTGCAGTGCAATGATATTCAATTCACCTTCGTCCTGAGGAGCCATCAGTGTAAGCACCCTGGACCTTTCACGGAAAGGGGTGAACCTTGTGTAAGTGATTCGCAACCATGCGTCTGATGAAGGCATCTGAGCGTTTTACTATGAGCACTTGTATGCGCTGTCCAAGGATGGGCACTTGCAGCTAAGTCCATGGAAGCCATACTTCCTCAAACCACGTTCTCGCGCAATTTGCTGATCGATAGCATAGGTCGAGACATGGCGAGGCAAGTCTTTGTGAAATGCGGTGTCGAAAAATGCAATTGACAGTGCATGTGGCAACGCTTTGAGACATGCGTTCATGACGGGCAGCGCGGCACCATTATGCCTGTACATGCCCAGATTAATCATGACGATAAGAGAAAGAGTTGAAAGGTACTTGCAGAGGAGCGAGGTCGGACAATACCTCGATGTGATGGTAAGACTGCTCCGAGATGACTGTGGGTGCGGTGTAATCCCCGCCATGGACAACGCGATGGCATATGTGCTTGACCTGTTGGGGGTCGATGCTGGCGTCCCGCTTGAGACGGTCCATAAAGTAAATGAAGGCAGATTCATGATCGCGAATTGAGGGCTGAGATGTAGCCGCTTGACTTGCGTTGGCATGCTGAAACGACACCTTGGCTGGGGGAGAGGAGATGGAAGAGATGGTAGATGTCAAGAGAAGGGAGAGGGCCTTTGGATCCTCTGGGATTCGCTGGTAGAGCGAGATCTTGAGCGAGGAGGAGCCTGCGTTTACCGCGAGGATGAGGGACATTCCAGCAGATTGGTTCCAAACTGGCCCACTAATTGTCAGGGGTATATTCGATATTGTGGCCCCTGTCACAGGGTGTTCTTATCGTTGTCACTTGGCACACGTGAATGGTCTAGACATTAATATTGGCGTCAGAGCGGCAACTCCAGACCGGGTTGAACCTGGATTTATGTTTGGCCTGCTTTTCGTTATCTCTGGTGAGCTAGACGGGTCATAAACGTGCAAGGAACATAACCGCAGTCTATCAAACCCACGTCCTGATGAAACCCGAATACGTCGGGGCGGACGACTATGCTTGAGAAAAAGAAGAAGAGTGGTATGTACCATGTGATCAGGTGACATTACTATGAATATGAAATTGTTACAGATGGTATAATATAAAGGGTCTCCTTGTTCGGCGTAGTATCACCAACGCAATGCCTGCTCAACGCCTCGCTCAACCCAACCCGCCCGCTGACCCGTCCCATCTCCCAGATTCTGTACTGGACTATCGTGGACAAGTCAGCGATGGCTCGGTCATCACCCCTGCCGAACTCAGCGCCCTCCGCAAGTTCACGCGAGCTGCGAATTACATCGCTGCCGGTAATTAGCCCCTATCTGTCTGTCCGTCCTTCCATCCTCAGTCACGCGGTCCTTAGCTATGATCTTCTTGAGAGACAATGTTCTCCTCGAGAGACAGCTCACCCCGGACGACATCAAGCCCCGCTTGCTTGGACACTGGGGAACATGTCCCGGCCTCGTCCTCGTGTATGCGCATCTGAACTACCTCATCAAGAAGACCAATATCGATGCCCTACTCGTCGTAGGGCCAGGTTAGTTTTGTTCTTGAGAACGTATTCGGTCCGCGTACTGATTGTTTTTTTCACTGCTAATCCAGGCCATGGCGCACCTGCCATCCTCTCCTGTCTTTGGCTGGAGGAAGCTCTCGCAACTTTCTGGCCGCGTTATTCTCGTGATAGAGCCGGTTTGACAAGGCTCATCGCGAAATTCAGTACGCCCGGAGGATTCCCAAGGTCAGCTCTACGTCATTTCCATCATTTGGAACTGACCATTCCTGTTTTTCAGTCATATCAACGCCGAGACACCCGGCTGTATTCACGAAGGCGGTGAGTTGGGATATGCCCTCAGCGTGTCATTTGGCGCTGTCATGGACAACCCAAACCTCGTCGTCACCTGCATTATCGGTGATGGCGAAGCCGAAACTGGCCCTACTGCAGCCGCATGGCATGGCTACAAATACATCGATCCTGCAGAGTCGGGCGCTGTCCTCCCTATTCTACACCTCAATGGATTCAAGATCTCAGAGCGCACCATATTCGGATGTATGGATGATAAAGAGTTGATTGCACTCTTCAGGTTGGCATGACGTCATTATAAACACGTGCATTTACGAACACGCCTCCAGCGGTTATGGCTACCAAATTGCTATCGTCGACGACTTGCAAAATATCGACAGAAAACTCGCTGGGGCTATGCAATGGGCCCTCGGCGAGATTTCTCATATTCAGAATGCAGCACGCTCAGGCAAACCCATTGTTAAGCCTCGTTGGCCAATGCTGATTTTACGAACACCGAAGGGCTGGTCGGGCCCCAGAGAGCTTCATGGGGAGTTTATAGAAGGTTCATTCCGTTCACACCAAGTACCCCTTCCCGAGGCCAAGACGTCGGAGGAAGAGCTCAAGTTGCTACAAGATTGGTTGGCCAGCTATCATCCTGAGGAGCTCTTCGTTATCCGCAGCGTAATAGGCGGGACCGAAGGTGCACCTACGAACGACGTCACGGAAATTATCCCTGATGTCAAGGAAAAGAGGCTCGGCTTTAGGAAGGAGGCTTATGCATCCTTCCAGCCCCTGGCAGTTCCTAACTGGGTGCCATTCAGTATCCAAAGCGGTCGCGAGGCAAGTTGTATGAAAACAGTAGGAACCTTTCTTCGAGACGTCATTAAAAAGTGAGTGTCTCATATATTCCCTTCTTTGCTGAAACTTGAATTTGTTTGTCAGCAATCCATCCAACTTTAGGATTTTCTCCCCTGACGAGCTAGTTTCGAACAAGCTCGATGCTGTATTCGACATCACCGGGCGAAACTTTCAGTGGGACGTCGCTTCCCGTGCTCAGGGAGGGCGCGTCATCGAAATCCTTTCGGAGCACACCTGTCAAGGTATGCTCCAGGGATATACACTTACAGGAAGGACGGCCCTCTTCCCGACATACGAAGCCTTCATAGGCATCGTTCACACCATGATGGTGCAATATAGCAAGTTTGCGAAGATGGTTCGTATTGCCCGTTCGCCTAATGCGATGCATTAACTTTTGCTTAGGCTTTTGAGACTGAATGGCGCCATGACATCGGCTCTGTCAATTACCTGGAGACCTCCACCTGGGCAAGGCAGGAGCACAATGGGTTCTCGCACCAAAACCCTTCATTCATCGGTGCTGTACTCGACCTGAAACCAAGACTTGCACGCGTTTACTTACCACCTGATGCGAATTGTTTTCTTTCTACTATGGCACACTGCTTGAGGGCCAAAAACTACATTAATCTCATGGTCGGTAGTAAGCAGCCGACTACAGTATGGCTAAGTCCGGAGGAGGCCAATCGCGTACGTGTTTTGGTGGCATTTGGATGACATACAACTAATTCTAATTCCCATGAAGCACTGCGTGGCTGGTGCCTCTGTTTGGAAGTTTGCGAGTGTTGACGAAGGAGTGAATCCAGATGTGTACGAGAGCCTTTTTCCCTTATAATATAGATCTAACAAATGGCTCAGCGTCCTCGTTGGCATCGGTACAGAGGTTACGTTCGAGGTGATTGCAGCAGCAGCTCTCCTCCGGAAGATAACCCCTGCCCTCCGCGTACGCGTCGTGAATGTGACAGATCTGATGATTCTCGGTCCGTTCGGGAGCCACCCTCACGCGCTCAGCAATGAAGCCTTTGAGTCACTTTTCACTCCGGATAAACCGATCATCATCAACTATCACAGCTACCCAATCGAGCTGAGGGGTTTGTTGTTCGGTCGGCCAAATGTCGAAAGGATAACAATTGGGGGGTCAGTTGCTATATTTTCCTGGCTGGGTCTCTCGTGAGTAACGACAGCGAATAGGTATCAAGAAGAAGGAACCACGACATCTCCTTTTGACGTCAGTGCTGTTGGTTTCGCATCGTTCGGTTCGTAACTGACAAGATGAATTCAGATGATGCTGTGTAACAACGTTTCAAGATATCATGTGGCTGCAGCCGCTGTTCGCGCTGCAGCGCTCCACAACGCAAAGGTCGCGGCCGAGGCGCACGAGGCAGCAAGCTATATCATGCACCTCGCAGCAAAGGACAAGGAATATATTTTCCACGAAGGGCGAGGTAAGGCCTACGTTAAATCCATGTTTCCTAATTATGGATTGACTGCACATTTTTAGATCCTGACGGCACCTTTGAGACTCCCGTTTTTGAAAACGCATAGTTGTAACAGATTCGTTCGAGCATTCGTACCTGGTAATGTTGTTTATGTAACTTGTGTAAGAGTAGCATTTGGTAGATGTAAGCACGACCTGAGTATAAAACGTCAAGTGTCTGCATAAATATCGAGACGACTCGAAGATAAAAAGCGACAGGCCTGGGACTCGAACCCAGAATCTCTAGCGCCGGAAACTAGCGCGTTACCATTACGCCAACCCGCCTTGATCGTCCATTCGCCTCGTTGGCAATGTAATAAGGAACGGGCCGACATGGTGTAGACCCGAACATCTTTTCAGTCTGCCTCTCAGATCATACTGGTGAAATCAGAGACGGTGGTAATCCGGATATCGGTGCCCAGATGGCCCAAATTTCGGTTCCACTCAACGCCCCATGGCAACCGCACGATGTTGCGATATCAGTGATGCAAGTACGTACTCTCGTTCAGGGAAATTAAAGTTGACCCCCTGAATTATATCTTGCCCACACTTGTATAAGTAAAAGTACGTTCCCTCATCGTTTCCTGATCTTCATCCATCCGCATCTACCTATGGCAGTGTTCAGCCTACGTCGATTTTTCCGCGAACAATGGTCGGCGCTCCCCCCACCTAGAGCAGTCGGCAATGTCAACTCCAAGATGTTCATGGTGACTGGGTCCAACGTCGGACTGGGTTTTGAAGCTTCGGTACACCTCGCCAAGATGGGGCCCGGGCTGCTCGTCGCAACGAGCAGAGACTCGGCCCGGTGTGAACAGACACGGGAATGTAAGTAGGTTATTATCGCCAAGCCTAAAGGTCCGAGTTTCGAGGAGAGGGCTGACGTTGGGGAACGCTATCGACATCATTACCGCTTCGAAAAAAAAAAAGTCATCCTCGAGCGAGCAGGCCCCAATTCCAACGTGGCTGCTTGGCCACTCGACTTGGGTTCATTTGAAAACGTACTCGCCTTTGCCGATCGGTTCGCAGCGGAAGGAAATGGGGTGTTGAACGCGCTCGTCGCGAACGCTGGCGTGTTTTGTCCCGATTACGCTCGGACACAGGATGGTTGGGAAGTCATGTATGTACATTTGCGATTTCATCGTTTTTTTCTTCTTCCTTCGCCCGAGTGATTCTGACTTTTTCTTTTTTTTCGTTGACGATTCTTTCGCGTTAGGTTGCAAGTCAATTATCTGTCCACTGCGTTGTTGAGCGTCCTGCTCCTGCCCTACTTGGCAAACGCTTCCACCGCGGATTCCACGGCACGCTTGGTTGTCGTGTCGAGCCTTGGGCACTATCTCGGTGCTTCCAGCCTGAAAAATTCGGCGACATGGACCAACATCCTCGACACCATTAACAGTCCAAAATTTGGTTCCAGGTCCGTCGACGTTGTTCCCGTCATACATGCCAAATAATGATTGATACGCGATCAGTGTCGCGCGCTACAACGTCACAAAACGTGAGCCTCCCTCCGTGCAAAAAAAAAAAAATTGGCTGACGGAGTGGACATATCCATTTCTCCAAAATAATTATAAGTTTTAGGGCTTGTTTTCGTTCGTGAGCTCGCAGCGCGGCTTCCTGATCCTACGCCCGTCGTCGCCTGCACCGTGAATCCGGGGTACTGTCGCTCGAACCTTTTTCGTGCCATGGAGAACAAGTGGTACACGGGTTGGGTTTTTCCCGTCATTCGAAACGTGTTTCTCGCACGCTCGACAGAGGAAGGGAGCAAGACGCTCGTCCATGCCGCCATCGCCGGCCAAGATCGCGCGCTGCACGGTCGGTACCTGTCCTCCTGCCAGGTCGCTGAAGAGAGCGACTTCGTATTCACCCCCGAGGGCAAGGCCTTTTCTGCTAAACTCTGGGTGAGCAATCGTTTTTCGTTTGTTTCTTGGATTTCTCATCGTCATCACGCTTGCGTTTTTTTTTTTTTTTTTTTTTCGCTTGGCTTGGCTTGGTCTCAGGACGAGACGATCATGGTCTTGTCTCGAGTCGATGATCGTGTCTCGGAGATTGTTGCAAAGTATCTGCTGGCAGATGCATAATGTTTTCTTTTGTCGTTCTTCTGTATGTAGCTGGCGTGGCATGTATCTCGTAGGGTCGTTCATTTCAACGCACTGTAATCAACAGCGGCATGCGCTGGACCAACCGCGTGCCTGAAATTTAAAAAAATCGACACTCGAGTGTCTCCGACAGTCAAGCATTCAACGGTAGGAAGGTATTATTGTACATCAAAGACGACCGAGCAAGCAAGTATGTACAAACGTCGAGGTAAGATACGCTCACTGGCAAAAGGTAGTACAATTTCATCTACTTCTTTGGTCGCCTCTTCACCTCCTCCTCCTTGCATGAATGCAACATGAGTTTGTTTGGATGACCGGGGGTCATTCCACTGTGTCCCTTTGACCAATCGTACGAGACAGCATACGCAAAAATGGTGCCATTGCGGTTGAACGTCGTGGCACTGATCGGGCCGGGTGCAGCTTCGAACGCTGCGGAAACACAAGGGTAAGAGCAGGTCGCTACACGTCCTGTACATTAAAACATACTCTTTAGCCGTGTACGCGCGTCCTTGTCCCAGAAATGAATGGTTCCGTCGGAGCCTATTCATACATACCATGAGCGAAGACACATTGCAGTGTGGTGGAGGCAACCGCACCGCAGGTAGAAAACGTTCCGTGGACAGGGTGGAACGAGATGTCGTTCACAGCATACACCAACGATTGATCTTTTGCGTTTGGGGTCTGATCTCTGCGGTGACATTTGAAGGAAAAGTTATTCCTGCGACGAACGTCAGAAGTTTGGAGTTCCTGGTTGGAGAAGGATCTCACGTGTTATCCTTCTCCTCGACGTATCTGTGTAAACGACACGTTAGCGATGAGAAAAGTACTCCTGGCAGAGACGCACTGTATGGCCACGCGACCTTCGATACTGCCGACGGCAAAGCCATTACTTGGGGAGTTGGTGAAGCAGGACACCACGCGCGTCTGCCACTTCAAGGGCGATGTTATGGTCTGCATCCGCCAACATTAAACGGATACAGTTGGGTATGTGACATCATGAACGGACCTTGTACGCTGCGGATGGATTCGACAAGTTGTATATTTGAATATGACGCTCCGCAGTGCCAACGACGAGGAGAGGGTATTGCACATCCATGGTGTAGCAACGTTCCGGTAACTGCACCGTGGCAACAGGAGTCGCCGAACGGAGGTCCCAATACTGTCCAACGGGGGAAAGGATGGGATCAGCGTTGAATTTGCGATCAATGGGCAGTGTGCGCGGACCTTGAGTGTCTTGTCCCAACTGCCGGTGGCCAGAATGCCGCCTTGTGGTGTTTCAATCCACTTGACGACTTTTATTGGTGCATCGTGCTGCGCGACTTGTGTTGTTTGGCCGTTTGTGATGTCGAACATGCGTGCGGCGTTGTCTGCACCGCCTGAGATCACTTTATTGCCCTCCTTTGGGGCGATTGAGAGGGTTTCGAATGACGGGGGATGCCATGGGACCCACCTTGTTCCAACAAACGCTGAGTACAGGGCCTTGATGGCCATACATGGCCTTTCCCTGTGTCTGACCACCTGTGCCGACCTCGTACAAACGGACCTGGATCGCGGGTCAATGGCTGGTGAGATATGAGGAGAATACAAGCTACATTGTTATCCCAGCTGCCTACGGCGAGATAGTCGGCAGCAGAGGAAAATGCGAGGGAGGATATGGAATCCGAGGGTGGCTCTGGGACCTCGATGTCCTTTTCGGCTGCCGTGCCAAAGAAAGACATGACACCGAGGGATTACGAAGAGTAGCAAAGTTGGACGAGTGGACCAAGTTGCTGCAGGTCCTTCTCACGCCACGTGACGCGTGCGGTCCACCACACCGAAACAGGGAGACACTTATGGCTCACCTTCACCCGCCCGCGCAGGCAGCTCGATGTGCCCTCTTCCTCTTCCTCTTCATCTCACTCACCGCCTCCACCACTATGGAATTTCTATTACTAGATGGATACGCCGAATTCATGCTGGTACCGCATGCTTCGGTATCGCCCCCGGACATGACCTGGGCTCATCCCAGAGACTTTATCCCACAGGCACGTTGCTTCGTGGCTAGCCCCCGTCGTTCACACACGCATTCCTTGAATTACGCCGCAACTTGGAATGGCTGTGATGCCCTCTCACTCAGCCTCATTTGAAAAAGTACACCGTGTCGACCTTGCTACTGCCTCTGTCGCCGCGTCGCCTCGACCACACGCGCACAGTCCAAGGTCGCCGTCATGCGTGACTACGGTGTGGATGACGTCGTCCTCGACACGGGGTCTGCCGCAGCGGAGGTTCAGCATCTAATGAGCCAAAAGGCGGGTTCTCATACTGGCCGACTCATGCGCTGCGAATGAGGACCAGTAAATGAGTCTGCAAGGCGTTTGACCCAATGACTATGCTGGTCCATGACGTCACTGATAGCACCGACGACAATCAATATCGTCGTCGACGGCGTCACCAAGGATGATCCATCGACAGCATCTTCAAGATGCAAGGTACGGGCGACGCGCATGCTTGCATGGAGGTAAAGTAACAGCCAAAGTAGTCTGTGTCGTCGGCGAGAGTAAACACGGGACATGATGCTAGTGCTCGTAGGATGACATTCATGGATCAGCGAATAAATGCTACAAGGTTCGCTCAACTGGTAACATGAAGCTCGACGACACATGCATTGAAAATGTACACATTAGCAGTTCCGAGGTACGTGTACAGGGGATCAGTCTATGCGAAAGCACCTTAACCTAGATGGGGCTCATAACGTCTTCTCCTTCGGAACCTCCAGTAATGGGTCAAGCTGCGATTCTGGCTGGCGATACGAGCCACCCGCACGATCCGCCCACGTGAAGTACTGTTGATAGGAGATTAACGGCCATGAATGACTCATGAAGAGGAACTGTGGGTACCTGGCCGTAGTTAACCGTGAAGTAAAGATGATGCAACGTGTGATGTGCGGGACCGTTGATGACGTGCTCAAGCGGATGGCCGGTAATCATATCGGAATCATGAATCTGTGCAAATGAGTATTAAGAAAAATGCCACAAGTACAGCCAAAGATCTCATCATACCAATATACTCCAAAAATTGACGAACACAAAGAGACCCAAGTACAACCATCGGTGAAGGGGGAACAGGAATATGAACAGATGGTACGGCACAGATTGCGCATATCCGTCCACAGGATGGAATGCATGAGATGCAAAAGGGGTCGGTACTGAGGAAAGTATGTCAGCCGATGGGAAACAAGAGAACTGACACTACGTACTGATCCATTTGTGGTGGGGCTTGTGGATGGTCTTGTAAAGCATAGGATGATGCAAGATACGATGAACCCAATATATGAGATAATCAGTGAATAGCAAGAAGCTGGAGACGTGTCAGCGCGAGCAACAGCCGACGAAAACGTACATACAAGGGGATTGAGAGGACAAGGTAGAGCCATCCGTACTCTGACACGTCGTCGTATAACCGGGAGTAGCCCATGACCTCGGCTTGGAACCAGGGGAGCGTCAGCAGCGTCATGACAGGGAACGCATTCAAACTGCTTTGAATCTCCATCTTGATCTGGTTTTTGTAGAACCGTGGGTGACGCATCATTTCGTGGTTGAAAATGAATTGGTAGGAAAGACCGGCGAAGATGAAGTAGAGGAGGTGGATGCCAATGAGTGTAACCACGAGCAGCGACAATAATTGTCTGGGAATGTAATCTCGTGCCCATGCAGACTGCGGCCGCAGCACTATCGCTGAGGCGTTGGCTGCGAGGAAGGATTGAGGGGAGTCGTCGGCGACGGGGAGCGGAACGAGACGCGCCCAGATGCTATCGAGGATATGCTCGTCGCAAAAGTTTAGAACGATGTCCATTGCAAAGAAAATGGGACCCGACGAGGAAACGAATAGCAGGGATGTGGAGCGGGCAAATTTTTATAGCGCAAGCATGTTGTTGCCAACATCAGGCCACTTTTTTTTTTTCGGAGTAGATTAGATCACACGCCATCCTCGCTGAGGCGCCTTGCCTTATGGCGAGGTCACCGTGGCATCGTCAGTGAACGTTGAACGTCGTCTTTCGCAGGGCTCTGGACTCTGGATTGAAGCGGTCGTGCAGATAGAAAAGGTGAACACGCGGGGAGCGCACTGTTCCGCCGGCGGGAACGCACTCCCCAACTTGTCTATCGATATCTTTGCTATCTCACTGCTGGCTCTTCTGGAATCCATCGACAGTCACATTCTCAGCGATCCTTCTGCTGGAAATGACCCCAGAACTTTCTGTGCTCTTATCGGCGAGCACGGCCCTTGGCCTTCTTCCCTTCTTCAATCAACCGAAACCTCTTCCTTTCTTTTTCGAACAAGTCGGCCTCCTAAGCTGTTCCATTCCATGGACATTTCGCCAGGAGTTGGGTTCCTCAAAACGACTCCGCTCACATGCAGACACTTGTCCCATCCAACGGCATAAACGCGTGTTCTCGCTGAATTACAGAATCACAGCAATACCACCAGATAAATGGAAGCCACGCTTCTCAGCACCCCCTCAACGCAAGGCGAATCCATCGCGTGGCTCGATGTGATATAACACTAGGCCAACACGTGCCACATTAAACGTCAGTTCCGTCCCGGATATCTCGTTCGCCAGAGTTCACATCCCTCCCTCACAACTTACCTACAATGGGCCAAATCTTGGCATGCACTAGGCGCAAGCAGCTGGACAAGTTTGTCGACGAGGAGCCAAAGTCTCCAAAGTCCCCAGTAGCCCCGCCAGCCCGCGAAACCATCTACATTGTGTATGTCGTTCTCCTTGCGGTCATCCTCCCACAGGTATGCTTATCAGTCACATTAGTGTCATGGGATCGACTGGTAGTGGAAAGACGACGGTTTGTCCCTTGGCTGATTTCGATGAGACTGAACCACTCATGCCCCGACTCTAGTTCATCAACGCAGCGTCCGGATCCAAGCTTGAAGAGGGTGCCGGCGTAGAAAGTTGCACCCATGAAGTAGAGACGTCAGTTCCGTTTTACGTGGGCCGACAACAAGTTATCTTGATTGACACGCCCGGATTTGACGATACGAACTTGACGGACGCCGACGTCTTGAAGCTCATTGCCGCTTACCTGGTTACCACGTATGCTAGCATTCAGTCGTACGCACTACTGGCTGACCAACTCCACAGCAACAAGCAAGGCGCACGCCTTGCCGGTGTCATCTACATGCAGAGAATCTCTGACTTGAGGGTCGGGGGTTCGGCTCGGCGTGATTTCAGGATGTTCCAGGAACTCTGCGGCGAAGAAGCCTACCCCAATGTGATCATTGTCACTAATAGGTGGGGCGCAGTCACTGCGGAGGATGGAAACGCCCGAGAGCAGGAACTCGCTACCAAGGACATCTTCTTTAAGCCAATCCTTGATAAGCGGGCAATGATGTTGCGGCACGATAACACGAAGCAATCTGCTCACCAGATCATCCAGAACTTCGTCGACAAGGAGCCTGTGGTACTCCAAATCCAGCGAGAATTGGGAGAAGGCATGGATATCACCCAGACAGCCGCGTACAAGCAACTTGATAAGGAGATGCTGGAGCTCTCCGCGCGGCATCTGAAGGAGCTAGAAGCCCTCAGAGAAGAGATGGCTGACGCTGAGCGCAGCCAGGACGAGGAGACGCGAAGAGAGCTCCAGGAAGAAGCGCACAAAGTAGAAGCCGAGCTGCAAAAGGCGCAGAGCCAAGCATCTCGGCTTGCGTCTGAGTATCAGACCGAATTGCGCAGGCTTGAGGAGGAACTGGAGGTGAAGGAAGGGTGATTCACTCGGCTGTGTCACGTTATGTAGTACTCGTTTCGAGCTGGCTCGTCATATCCCTCGTGTTTATTGTCCTCTTGTTTAGCCATTTTCACGTACTGTACCGTTGGACGTTCAAGTTGGAGATTTCATCATGCCAGACTCCACCGATCCTATGTCTATCACAGCCTCAAGCATAGCCCTCGGAGTATTAGTGTGCTCACATTGTCCTTCAAACATTGTTGTCGTTCACCGCAGGCACCTTGTACCTCCGTGAAATCCCCGTTCAGGGGCCACTCGTAGCAGCAGGATTCATCGTGGCCTTGATAGCCGATCAGTGCAACGCTGAAGGGGGGTTGTCTCGTCCCGTCGTTTTGCAACTCAAGGTGCCACAACACGCGTCCTCCGATCGGCGGCGTGAAGTAATAAGTGTGAATGGGGTGCATGGTGCAAGCACATCCGGGGCATATAAGGATACCCTCGACCGTCTCGCCAGGCTGAACTCACTCACTTTTCGCCGCATACACCTCCCCCAAACCCATACTACTCGCTGAATATCATGGCTGTTCGCGGAAAAGAGATCAGAATTGCGTACGATCTTTATTCACCCATCCCGGTTGTACAGTTCTCTCAACATGGGCTTTTTTTTTTTTTCTTCTACAGAGTCATGGGGGCCACTGGAAGTGGTAAATCAACGGTACGCGTGCCTTCGTCCATTGAAACGAGAAAACGCGTCCCACTGATCACTGGGTTCAAAAAAAAAAATTAGTTCATAAACCTCGCTAGCGGGTCCGACTTGCCCGTTGGTCGTGGCCTAGAGAGTTGTACATCCGAAGTACGGACGTCCAAACCGTTTCTTCTCAACGGGCGCGCCGTCACCTTGGTTGACACGCCCGGATTCGACGACACGACTCGTAGCGACACGGACATCCTCTCGTCCATCGCAGCGTATCTATCCAACACGTAAGTCACTTTTCTTACATCGGGAAGGGGGAAGGAGAACACAGAACGATCATGTATTGATCCAAACACGTGTGCACAGGTATGAACAAGGCGCCAGGCTCGCTGGTATCATCTACATGCACCGTATCTCCGACGTCAGGATGGGCGGCACATCCAAGCGCAACTTTCGTATCTTTCGCGAGTTGTGCGGAGAGAGCTCACTCCGAAACGTCCTCATCGTGACCAACATGTGGTCGGGCGTCGATCCCAGGATCGGTGAGGCGCGAGAACGGGAGCTTTCAAGCAACGACAAGTTCTTCAAGCCCGTCCTGGAAAAGGGCGCACGACTGCTCCGCCACGATGGCACCCAGCCGTCCGCCCAGTTCATCCTTCGGCATTTGATCAATACTCAGGCTGCTACGCTTCAGATTCAGCGCGAGCTAGTGAACGAGCACAAGGATCTAGCCCATACCGCTGCCGGAGCGGAGCTCACCCGCGCATTGAAGGAGCAGGCTGACCGTCACGATGAGGAGCTCAAGAAGCTCCGTGAAGAGATGGAGGCCGCAATGCGTGCCAAGGATGAGGAGACCAAGTTGGAGCTCCAAGAAGAAGTCGACAAGAAGCGCAAGGAGATCGAGCGCATACAACACGATTCCGAGCGCATGGCGGAAGACTTCATGGCGGAAAAATCGCGGCTTGAATCCAGGATCGCAGCAATGGAGACCGAAAATCGTCGCTACATGCAGGAGCTCGAGGGACTGCAGGAACAGGTCCTCCAGGCTCGCCAAGAAATCGAGACATCGCAGGCCGAACATGCGCGACGCGAAACAGAACTCCTGGAGGAGCAAAAAGAAGCGGAAGAGCGAAAGGCTCGCCTACTTGAAGAGGAACGCAAGGCCCGCGAGCTCGCTGAAGCGCAACACCAGGAGCACCTACGTTCCCTGCAGCAAGAGATGCTGCGGGCAGAAGCCGAGAAGAAACAAGCTGAAGCAGAACAGGCGGAGAAGATCAAGGTAGAGCGTGAGCGGGCTCTTGCGCTCGAGGCAGAACTTCATCGTCAGGCGAAGGTCAAGGAGGAAGAAGAAAAAGCCAGACTACTTGCGGAAGAACGCGAAAGAGCTCGCTTGCAGGATGAAATTACGAAGGCTCGACAGGAGATGGAGAGAGTTACCGCTGAACAGGAACGCCGCGAGCGCGAGGCCGCTTCTGCAAGCCAAGCCCAAGCGGACGCTCACGCCCTCCTCCTCGAAGAACAGAACCTGGCCCTACAGCTTGAGAAGGAGAGGTATGAGAGGCAAATCCTGGAGGAAACGGGACGCGTGCGTCGAACCCTGGAGGAAGCTCACGCCAAGAAAGAACAGGAGGCACAAGCTCAACGACAAGCAGAAGAGGCTCGTATTCAACAGCTAGAGGAACAGCTGCGCCTCAGGCTACAGGAGGAAGAACAACGCAGGCTGAGCCTGCAGGAACAGCTCGCACGCGAACGTAAGGAGGGCACGACTACCAAAGCCGAGCAAGCCCAGAGAGAAAGAGAGGCAGAAGCGGTGAGGCAGGCTCGGGAGACCACCCTAGCAAGACTTGAGGAAGAGCGACAACAAGCCAAGCTGCGCGAAGAAGCCTTCAGAAAGCAGGTCGAAGAAGAAGTTGCACGAGTTCGTAAGGTGATGGGAGAAGAGCTAGCAGAAATGGAACGTCGGTCCACAGAGGCAAAGCGTGCGGCAGAACTCTCCAGAGCGTTGGCGTCTGAAGCTCAAGAGAAAGCCAGGTTGGCGGAAGAACACGAGCGCAAAAAGAAACTGGAGGGGGAGCTAGCGACGCTTCACAGACGAGTCGCGGAGGCCGATGATTATCGAAGACGGCTGGAGGCAGAAGCAGCGGAACGAGAGGTTGTGGAACGTCAAAGGAATGCTCAGCTGCAGGAAGAACTCGCAAAGGCTCGACGGGAGGCAGAGCTCGCAAGAGCAACCCAAGAACGAGTTCACAAGAAAGAGCCCCCCTCCGGTTTCGTGCTGCCGATACCATTCGTCGTATGGAAAGCTGCCATGCATTGGTTAGGTGCGAGATAAATGTTGCAGTCGGACTCGGATCCAGACCTCTTCCTTGATTACTCTTCGTTCGTATGTGTTAGCGATGTTTTTTTTCAGTGTAGTATCTATTTGAGATGTTCTTTGTCGATGTCACATCAATTTACGCCGACCTGTACAGTTGAACTCTACACAACGAATCGTTAGCTTGGTGGACCAGATGGTGAATCCAGACCTTAAGTCAGCAAGTGAACTTGGTTGAGAATCTGGAAACGACCAGTCATGACCAGTGCCCGACCACTCAACTTGAAGACCATCACTGCGATCGCCTCCTGAAGTGTAGGTTCATTGCTCTCTTAGTCGTTGACGTTGGTCATATACTGACCATCGCTGACGAATGCCACGTAAAAGCCCCTTCGTAACCGTGTGTGGACAATGATGGTGAGAACGACACATCAGGAGGGGGGGGGGAGTTGTTCAATGCTGGCGTGCCGAGCCACTAAGGTAGCGTAGGAGGGGTCCAAGGAGATTACACAAGGTTCAGCTTACACAGGTAGTGCTGTTTGACGCAGAATGAGACGTCACGGTACTAATCTCGGTCGAGTGCAATACCTGACCCGTTCTCTCAAGCTCGTTACATGCACGTTGCTCGAGGATGACTCGAATGTGAGCGGCGCCTGGCAAAGCTTACGGTTCGCGGATTCGCGTCCTCTTGAATCCGAGAACCATAAGCCCGTCCGAGCAAAATGCAAAACTTGGACTGCGAGCGCGTGCCCACTGTGACTTGCTGCGTGGGTTGCACAAAACATGGACGACGGGTCCCGCTTTTGTAACCCTGCCAAGAGGATGTCGAGGGAAAGCACCCGATGACTCGTCTCGGTCACGTCAAAATTCTGTCCGCCTATCGCCCCTGCTGCCGTTCAATTTGCAGCGTCATCGTGACGGACGACAAGGCAGAAATCCGGGCAACCAAGACACGCCTTTCGAGTCCTGCCAGAAATATCTCTGCTCCACCATGCAGGTGTGCACCCTCGCTTCAAATCCTGTACAACCTGTACAAGTGCCAGCACACCCCGGCCGTCCGTGTCAACCCCAAAACTTCTCGTCCGTAAGCGAACACGTTCTCGCCATCTCGAATTGCTCGTCTATCCTACAGACCAACACGCGTCTTCCCCTATCGTGCCTTTACTTACCTTCTCAACACTCTAACACCTCATTCACGCGTTCATCGATAGCCGAGTACCCTATATTGTTGACTGCTTCCCCGACGGTGTTCCGCAATTCCCGACTTCGTTCCCCACTGATCCCACCGGCAAACACCAGCGCGTCAACCTTACCGCGGAGGGACAGGTGATACGCACCAACGTAATGGAACACGCGATCGAGCACAATGTGGAACACAAGCGTATAAGGGCTTTCTGTCGCGCCCAATGATGGTGTGAAGAGATCTGCCTTCCTGACGATTTCTCCAAAGTCAGTAGTTTCCGTCAAAGCCTTCCAGCCCGCTCGCCGATTGAGTATTTCCTCTGCCTAAATTGTTTCGATGAGTGCAGGAGAAAAGCATGAGGAAATGAATATCAGACTCTTGTAACGTGGATTCCGTGGGGTGTTGCAGAGCTGTAACTCAACCGACTTGGAGGCTCGCCCGTGTAATGGAAAATGAGACTGGGGTCGACATCTTCTGCTCTGGTAGAACCGGGTATTCCACTCAAGGGAGTAAGACCCGTGGATGTATCGACGGATTTGCCAGCCCGAATCGCGCTCCAGATCCAAGGTGCAGTACAGTGATGTTAATATTCAATTCATCTTCGTCCTGAGGAGCCATCAGTGTAAGCACCCTGGACCTTTCACGGAAAGGGGTGAACCTTGTGTAAATGATTCGCAACCATGCGTCTGATGAAGGCATCTGAACGTTCTACTATGAGCATTTGTATACACCGCGCAATTTGCTGATCGATAGCATAGATCAAGACATGGCAAGGCAAGTCCTTGTGAAACGCAGTGTCGAAAAACGCAATCGGCAGTAATTACGACGATAAGAGAAAGATTTGAAAGCCACCTGCAGAGGAGCGATGTCAGACAATACCTCAATGTGATGGTAAGACCGTGACTGCTCCGAGATGACTGTAGGCTCGGTGTAATCCCCGCCATAGACAACGCGATGGCATATACTATGCTTGACCTGTTGGCGGTCGCTGCTCACGTCCTGCTTGAGGCGGATCAGAAAGTAAATGAAGGCGGATTCGTGATCGCGAATTGAGGGCCCGGACGAGTCAAAACGTCTAGCCGCTTGACTTGTGTTGGCATGCTGAAAGGGGACCTTGGCTAGGGGGGAAGAGATGGCACGCCGGGTGTCAAGAGAACACAGGGGGCCTTTGAATCCTCTGGCATGCACTGGGAGAGCCAAAACTTGAGCGAGGAAAACCCTGCATTTACCGCGAGGATGAGAAATATTCCAGCGGATCGGTTCAACCGGCGTATTAGGGGTATGCTGGGGTGTGGGCCCGGTGATTATCGTCGCAACTTGGTATACGTGAACGACCTAGTGGATGAGCAATACATTTTTTAAAACTTTTGCGGGCACAATAATATTGGTGTCAAATTAGCGGCAACTCCAGCTCGGGCTTTGTTCTTTACCTTGTCCCTAGGCCCAACATGACCGGTCACTGACCGTTCCACACATAGACGGCTCACAAGTAAACAAAAACGTGCAAGGAACATAGCCAGGGCAAAGTTGGTACACCAACATGACACCCTAATCAAATCCGCGTATATCGGGGCACGGCTATCCTTGAGACGAATTAACACCGTGCTAGAAATAAAAGAAGAACAACGGATTTAGAACCAGTAGAGGGGACAGCGCTTGAACAGTGAATTTTTGAAACGCCTACGGCCAACAAAACCCTGTGCTTTCCCTCACATGGCCTGCAAAAACCAATTAGTAAACTCAACTAGGCCGGATGTGGCAAGGTTACCTTGGATGCAAAACCACACCAAGCACATTGATGATAGGCATTTAACCGATTGGGAAAACTTTGCCTCGAGTAGAAGCTAGTAGAAGCGCCCGTCCGCCATGAAGTATGCCGAAATGAATCAGGGTCGTGCGTCTGCGGAAAACTGACAGTTTTCAGCCACACACGTTTTCTTCGAAATACACACCTTTGAGAACGCTGGGCGTGATACTCTCCCCCACGAAAAAAAAAAGATAACCTACAGACTGGGTGATTCCAGGCTACCTCATGTGCTACGACGAGACGATAAACCACTGAATCCAACGAAATTCGGTAGAGGAGAAGCCAGCGGCGTTTTCTAGAACAATGGAAAGTTATTGACTGCGAATCCGGAAGTAGCAAGTAAGGCCCAGCAATCACTATAACTGACCCCTGATCACGCACCGATCTACCGCGTCTGGGAAGGCATTGTGGCGGTTCCGCGACGATGCCCATGACCGGCACTGTCACTGCGGACGCCGTAGATTAAATGGCGCTGAGAACCTCTTTTCCCCCGAAATAAGCCTAGGGCCCGCCCTAGTGAACGCAGAACGAACTTGATGTCTGATTGCACGTTGCCACGACAAGGATCATATACCAGTGATGACCTCCGGTAGAAACGGAAGGACGACTGTACCTGACATGTGAAAATGCACTGCTTCTTTGTACAGGGCGTCGTCGCTCTGTACGGCCTCCGTCCGCAGAGCATCGGACTCGGAGATCCTGTAGAAGGTACTCAAAAAATTTCATCAAGTGGACGAGCGCTCCGAGATGCAGAGCTTCGTTCGGAAGCGTTAAGATGGCGCTTGGAGATAAACCCACCGGTACACAAGAAGTCATTAGTACCACCGAATAGTACGCCCGAGGAGAGCGCAGGCGAGAACCGCGAGTAACCCCGCCGCCATCGCGGCGGTCAGGATGGAGATTTGAACGAACAGGTGTAAGAAGTATTCGCAACTTGGCAGCCACTTCAGATTAGCTGAGACGGCGTTAGATCTGTTCGTCCACTGCTACTATCCTCAGATTGAATCCCATTCCAACGTGGACGACTAGTTCTCCCTATTCGTTCCGCGACGTCTGATTGGCAGACAGCGAAACGAAAAACAAAACTTGTAAAAGAGTCGCTCGAAAGAAGAAAAAAAAAGAAACCGAATGTTTCGTGTTACCAAAAGTAGGCGTCTCGGCCCGTTTGCAGGGTCATAGGCATCAACAACGTAATGGCTATTCAATGCCATGTTCCTCGAGGAACTTCGCGCGCCAGTCTACGGGCAGGTGGGAAAAGCGGAACTTGACAGCGGAGACAGTGACCATGCTCACCCACAAGCGCTCACGAAATGGCGTCGCTCAGATGCCAGCACCTAGGTGACTAGCTCGGGGATGATCATCCCGGGTTCCGAGATTTTGATGATGAGAGCGGAGATGCTGAGAGCCCATAACTATAGCGTTGGGAACATCTCGCCGCATCTGTTCTCGAGCGAAATTTGCTTCTATATTGGCCTACTATGGATTGTAAAGTCAACATGATAGCACCGGAAGGTTCGCTTCGTGGTGTGCGATTCTTCGCCCCGGTACCGGGTCCGGTGTTAACAGCAAACGGGCACCGACGGTGGCATCCCCATCCATCGAATCTGATCCTGGCTTTCCGCAGTGGTGAGCGTTCTCAGTCTTCCTTCCTACCACTGGAGGTTCAACCTTGGCGTGTCTACCATGTTCCAGAGATATGATCAACTGATCTTTTAGTTCTTGAGCGACCCTGAAAGCGACCCTGATTCATGTAGCGATGCATGAAATTCATTTTCACAAGTCAGATTGTTCAGGGGTGTCTACAGAGAGATCTATTTGGAATCTACCTCTCTTGCAAGTAATCGCGACAGGGACGGAATATAGAAGGTTCAGTCGAATTAACCAAACTTCGCCCCATTAGCGGGAATATCATATCTTGAGGGCTATCACAGCCATCTCGGTCATCTGAACTACAACTATCTCACCCGTGTGGTTGATGCTTCAACGTGTGTTATAAACGTGTTGGTCCAGTCATGCACGTATTGTCAACTATGTATATATCCAGGGGAAAGTTTCTCAGCCCTCATATTCCGGCCCGATGACGAGCTGTGATGAATGAAAAAGACGCAAGCGGCATTTCCCGGGCTGGATGACCATTTAATCCAACTGCGCATCGAGGGAACCTGCTAGAAGTACAACTACGACATTGTTTAAAAAAAGCGGTATAACAAATAACTAGATGCTTTACGCTAGTCCAGTGTGAACTCGAAACCATCGGAATCCTTGCGCCATCATATGCTCGAAGCCCGTGGAGATAAGACCACAGGTAGGTCGCCCTTCACCGCCAAAAAATAATCCTTGAGATCACGGTCCCAAGATTCGGGGTCATATCCATCCGCAAATCGGAAATCCAAGCGCTGCATCATCATACAGACAACCGTTCGCATCTCTTGATACGCAAGATTCTTGCCGACGCAATTCGCGGGCCCAATCGAGAAAGGGATGAAAGCCGCCGGATTATGCCTGAAAGGAACCTTGTCCGGGTCATTTGAGTCCGGGTATCCCAAAGCCCTTCTGTCGTCCCCAGAAAGCCACCGCTCCGGCCAGAAAGTGTTGGGCATTGGCGAGAAGTTACGAGGATCGCGATGGAGAGAATAGGTATGAATAAAAACACTCGTTCCCTCCGGCACGAACCTGGAAGTTGAGGAATGAGAAGCATGGTAATGAAAATGGCTCTATGA